>ML320520.1:0-34389 GCA_005239505.1 Nicotiana paniculata
ATGAATAAAAGTTGTACAAATCGATGTTTTACTTCTCTTCAATGGCTTCCTCTCTTCGAATTCTCTCTTCAAGTTGTGTTTTGGGGTCTATTTATATGTTTAGTACAAACCCTAAACGTGTAGGGGACTTCTATTCCAACCGGGAAACACTTAAACTCTTCAAAAACTCGAATTTAACCGGAACAGGGGCCTGGCGTTTGGGCCCTGGCGCATGCAGGCGTTTCAGCTATAACGCCTGGCTAACGCTAGGCAGGGTCAGGCGTTTGGGCTCTGGCACCCGGCTATAGCCCGGTGCACTCCTCCTCGCCTCTTGAGCATATTTTCGATGTATTTGCANACCTTTTTCAAATGGCGATAATCAATACACATCCGCATAGACTCATGCTTCTTCTTCACACATAAAACTGGGGCACCCCACGGCGATACACTCGGTATGATGAACCCCTTAGTTAACAACTCCTCAAGCTGCTCCTTCAACTCCTTCAAATCTTCCGGAGCCATACAGTACGGAGAAATAGATATAGGCTGGGTGTTTGGAGCTAAATCAATACAGAAATCAATATCATGGTCCGGGGGCATGCCCGGAAGATCCGAAGGAAATACATCAGCAATCTCTCGAACAACTGGCGCGGAATCAATCGTCGGAGACTCGGCGGTGGTGTCCTTCACATAAGAATAATAAGCTAGACAACCCTTCTCGACCATATGTCGAGCCTTCAAGAATGA
The DNA here is from genome assembly GCA_005239505.1 of Nicotiana paniculata. Lineage (NCBI taxonomy): Eukaryota > Viridiplantae > Streptophyta > Magnoliopsida > Solanales > Solanaceae > Nicotiana > Nicotiana paniculata. The sequence goes on from ML320520.1 coordinate 727, forward strand.
AATAACCCGGCTGGCTGCGCTAACTGAAAAACCCCTCCACTCCAACCTAGGTGACTCGGGCATGGCTAAAGTAACATTCTTGGCATGGAAATCAAGCACGGCATGATAAGGTGATAGCCAATCCATGCCTAGAGTAACCTCAAAATCAACCATGTCGAGCAATAAAAGGTCAGCTCTGGTCTCGAACCCACAGAAGGTGATCACACAAGACCGATACACCCGGTCTACCACCACAGAGTCGCCCACAGGAGTGGACACATATATAGGAAATCCCAAGGACTCACGAGAGACATCTAGAAAAGGAGTCAAGCAAGCAAACAATTGTTTACTAGTGAGATTTTCCTTATTAACATACCAATCCCACATATTTCCCAAAGTTTTAAACTTAGCTCATTTAAATAAAAGCGGAAACATTTACCAATTTAAATACATACAACCAAAATGAGCGTGATCCAATATATATAGTCCCAAAATAAGAATCTACGATGTGCGTGCCAGAAACTAGTGTCACAAGTCAATAGGCGAACTAGTAGAATATACAAAAGATGATACGAGATCTACTGTTGTCTGAAAGGATGTAGACTGAAATAAACAAAAGATAACTCCATAGAACAGTTGAGAATCGCCAAGGGAGGCAGCTCACTGTGGAGTCAGTTCCAGAATATATGTCAAGCTCCGATCGGATAACCAGAAAAACCATCCCCAGAACCTATACAATTAAGTACAGAAGTGCAACATGAGTACATAAATATATATGTACCTAGTGAGTATCCCGCCTAACCTCGAAGAGGTAGTGATGAGAGGTCGACATGACACTCACTAAGGTCAAACAGTATAATTTAACAGAATGTAATAAAAATAGTAGGCATGTAAGGACAGTGAAGCAACACGTATATATGTGAGATACTGAAATCCAGAAAGAATACTGGGGATAAATAAAACAATTACCACTTCACTTTTTCCCAAATATCTGTCAGATCAATTTCAAGAAATTTAATAACAAATAAATCATACGCATGTCGGGTAATGACAACCGGCCGGAGTCATAAGATAGTCACGCCCGTGCACTGCCGAGGATCGAAAAGCCCGTACCAAACGTGCACCTCTCAACCTCTCTATGCACTGTCGAGGATTGATCTGCCCATCCCAAAAGTGCATCTCTCAACCTCTCTACGCACTGCCAAGGATCGAACGGCCCGTACCAAAAGTGTGTCTCTCAATCAATCTCTCAATGCACTGCCGAGGATCGATCGTCCCGTCCAAAAAGTGCATCTCTCAATCTCTCTACGCACTGTTGTGGATCGAACGGCCCATAAAAAAGTGTGTCTCCCAACTCGCAGTGGCATACGGCCCATTCCCATAAAAGTGGGGGAAATCACACTCCGCTCGCGGAATACAAATTGCGAAGCGGTCACATGCACATACATTATTCCTTTTTAAAAGAGAATACTTTTCCATGAACAATTTCTTACAAGTTTTTCTCAAATTTCATAACTTCAGGGACGTAAGCTATATGAAGTGTTAATTCAGCACGCATATAGTTCATATCAAGTAAAACACAAGGCATGATGTGGGCCTAACTACCCATACATAATAGAAATAGTCGCTACGTACGGACTCTCCTCACTTTGTATGTACGTAGCCCACCACAAATTATCACATATAGCATTTAAATCAACTAGGGGGAAAATTACCCCTTACAAGGTTAGAAAGAAGACTTACCTCGTGTCGAATCAACCCCTCGGACCAAGGATGCGGCAGAATATCCGAACTCTACACCCAAGGACTCGCGACTAGCCAAATACGGTACAATGACATCAATGCATGCTCAAAGTAGGGAAATTATCCTATTTATTCAATAATTCAACATTCTTGAAAAATTCCCAAAATCCAACCCCGGGACCGCACACTCGGATTCCAATAATTCTCAAAGGGAACACTCACCCAAAGCCTAAGGATCATTAATATACGATTCTTACTTGATTTCATAGAAAATTCACGGGTAAATTCTCGAATTATAACAAGCTCTAGGTTACTACCCAATTCTTGATTTTCACTAATTTAGGTAGTTAATTAATCTAGAAATTTATGCATGAAGCTAATATTAGAGTAGATTTTACTTACCTTAAATGACCAGGTCGTTAGCCCCTCAAATATGGTGGAAATCGCCCCAAGGAAGAAGAAGAAGATGAGAAAATGTGTTAAGACCTGTGTATAAAAACACATTGTCTGGACGGTGTTTTTTGCACCTGCAGCGCGAGAACCGCACCTGCGAGCAAAGGCCCGCACCTACGGAAATGGACTAGGGAGCCTGGGCCCGCACCTGCAGGAGTGGAGACCGCACCTGCGGCACCGCTCCTGCGCAACTTTGTCCGCACCTGCGAGAATTGGCCAGACCACTAGGAGTTGCACCTGCTATGCTGCGGACCGCAGGAGGGGTCCCGCACCTGCAACTGGGCAACCTCACCTGCGGTCACACCAGAACAGGTGCACCATCAGGTATTTTAGTTGGTTTTTAGCCCCTAGTCCAAATATACCAATGAGTCCTAAATCATAATACAGACTCGCTCGAGCCTGCGGAACACCCAAAACAACGCTAAAACTCAAAATCACACCTCAAAACCCCAAGAACCAAACTTAGGAACTTTAAGTTTTCTAGACTTCGCTAACTACGCACTGAACCGACCTATACAACTCGGAATGACACCAAATTTTGCAGGCAAGTCATAATTAACATAACGAAACTATTCCCAGTCTCGGAATTATGTTCGGACCTCGATAACACAAAAACACGTCCCAAACCAAAATAGGAACTTAAGGAACTTCTTATTTCAATATTGGGCGCCGAAATGCCCCCGGGTCATCAGAAACACATTCCGAACATACGCCCAGGTCCAAAATCATCACACAAAGCTACCGGAACCGACGAAACTTGATTTCGAGGTCGTTTACCCAAAATGTTGACTGAAGTCAAACTTGGCCTTAAAGGCCAACCTTAAGGAACCAATTCTTCCGATAGCACTCTAAACACCTCCGAATCCTGGACCACCAGTCTCCGCAGGTCATAAATCATAAAAAGCCACTATGGGAAGTTTCACTTAGGGTAACGGGGTCCGATAACAAAAAATGACCAGTCGGGTCGTTACAGGGATCATAGACATTCATTAGTGGAGGACAACCTAGAGATTTCCGTATTATTCAGAGATCAGATTAATTCATAAAGAAGAAATATGTGTTTTGAAAAATTAACCACTAAGGAAGAAGAATAATACAATGAGATACTTAACACCGGGAGCGATGAAGGCTTGAAACTCAGGGAACATCAATCAACATTGCCAATTCCAGAATAATGTCTGAGAGAAATTATAGATAAGTTATAACGATGCTATATAGGATCTTACAAATATTAGTATGATAATTTGTAATTGGCTACTAAGAGGTCAAGTTCAAATAGAACCCTTCCTAGAAGGTGGCTGCGTAGATTAGGTGCTCTTCAAAAGAATTATATTTATATGTGAGACTTGAAAGTTCTATTAAAAAAATAAAAAGCTATAAGTGTTGTTGATACCCAATTTTACCCTCATATATATATTTTTTATAAAAGCACACACAAGTATTTTTCATAATTTTTAAAGGCTTTAAATCAATTTACTTCTGTATTTTATTATATAAATATCCAATAATTATCTGTCAAATTATTATTATGATGATTTAATTATCTAAACTTATCATTTATACCAATATGAGGTTTCAAAAATTTTCAATGCTTTTCTTATAATTACATTTGCATTTTTAAGGCCAAATTGCATTTTTTTGCAACAATAGCCCATATGCATATATAATTATATTATTTATACAGAAAATAACTTTTTATATTTTTATAATGTTAAGTAATTATTTTTAACCATTTATATGCATAAATGATATTTTTTTATTTTTTTATTATTTTTTTATAAATTATTTATTTGTTAAAATGGGGTATTTAAAATATGGCCCTAATTTCATAACTAATTTCGGACCTAACTACCTAAACATAGCCCAATTACCCCAAGCCCAACACCAGCAATCCACTACCCATATCCATTTAATTAACCTGACCCAACCCCTGTTCAAGTCCTAGCCGTTGATAAAACATGATCAACGGCTCACAAACAACTCCCCCCTTTCCTTCCGCCTCACAAGAACTCCTCTCCTAATCCCACCTCTAATTGGATTTTCTTCCCATTCACTTACCATTTCAGTATATTTTCATTTTTGGGTGATTCTCAACGGTATTACCTAGTACTTGCATAAAAATGGAAAGTACTCTTACTTTTATTCTGTCCGGCTGACTTTCCTCTCTTGAATCTGGACGATGTTGCGTCCACATATGTTTATTGTACATTATGTGAGGCCGATTTGTTCATATTTTTGTTGATTCGTATTTAACCCTAAATCTAGGGTTTACATATTTTCTTTGATTTGAACCAAATATTGGTTTAAGCCATTTTTAAGTATTATCTAACCTATATTCGCCCTATTAGGGTTTCCGATTCTTTTAAATCGAACCAAATCTTGTTCGATTCTTTGATATTGAATAGTATTCGTGCCTATGGTCATCTTATTCTATCCATCATATGACTCTTTGCCTTTTATTTCTGTCGATTTGTGTATTTTACCTAAAATTGAGGTTTCAAAATTTTCATTCCTTACCAATTTTTAATACTTTCCTTTCTAGTGTTTGACTAATTATTTCCATGTTTATGTGTTTAATTCCTAAACTGTATAAACCCCTCTCCATTCCCTTTTGAGATAGTTCGGAAATCATTAAGAAAACTAAAAAAAACTAGGCTTAAGTGTTCTCTACTCTTTAACAATCTTGTTCCACAACTTGGTTCCTGTCCGGCTGAAAGACAAGGCCAGAAATTCTTGATTCTTGCTCCCTAATGATATTCACGATAATGTGGGATTTTTTCCCTTATTGTTTCATTCTAACTAAGGAGTTGCCAAGCCTTGTCATTCCATTCTGATTTGTCTGCTATTATTGTTCAATGTGTTACTTCAATTTTAGACCATGCTAATCTAAAATGCCACTACATTTATAGTTGGAGACATATTTTGACCTACTTAGAATTGATTAACTTCATTCTGCCTAAGATAGCCATCTCTTGAAGTTTAAGTTTGTTGTTATCATGTTCTTTGAACATACTCTCATATCTCCTTCTATGGATTAAGTATGAATGTATTCATTAATAGGATAACAAGTTTGTTCCTGAATTTACTATAGTGTGGCCTGTTTGATCCTGTTTTCATCATATCTTGATTGCTCCAGTAGTTGATCTAATTAGTTTTCAGCATGCTATGGTCTATTGCCAATTGATATGATCACTTTTGTGACACTAGTCTTCTGCATTTAGTATAATCCGAACCCTCTTTTCTTACTAAAAATCTGTTTTGGAACTTGCCTGTTAATGTATGCATATGTAATTGAACTCATTTTCTGAAACTTAGTTAAGTCTGCATTAATTTTAAGCATGCCTATTATTTGTTTTTATATGTTCAATTGATTCCGCCCTTCACTGTCTGGTCCCTTTGAATTCTTATTCTTAGCCGGCTGAAAGCCAAGGCTACTTATGATATGTCCTTAACCTCCCTAATGTGAGCACTACTCAGGGTTCATTTGTGACCCTTGTGGACTCTGACACACTAAGATTTGGTCTGTAATCTCTCCTCTGAGCTGTCTCTGTTAACGTCCCTAGTGTGAACACTGCCTTGGGATTTTGAAGCCATTGGGAACTTTGACACACTAGGGCCTTGGTTCTATATGGTCAACTCTGTTTTATGCCCATTGGGTGAATCACTCAATTCCTGGCTGCCTAAAGTCCATGAATATATAATTTGGGCCTGTTATGAACTAGGAGAATGAAGGCCTGGCCTGGCCAGGTGTATCTTTGGGTCTGCTGTAGGCTCCCTATAGTTATTCTACTTTGTAATTTATTCTATTCATTCTGGTTCTGTAATAATTCTTGTAATGACATTTTGGGGTATAAGTAAAAGGGGGAAGGGGTTTTATCTTACACTTGCATTAAAACGGGTAGAAATCATGCCTATAGGCTCGTTACTTTGCTAAAATGTGTTATTATGGTCAAACATGTTCAGTTGTCATGTGTTAGAAATCATTCATGTAGGTATTTTCTTTTGCTCAAAACGTGTTACTTTTAAGTTATTTTAGAAATCTTGCCTATAAGAATCCTATCATGCTCAAACGTGTTCGATTATTGTGTGTTAGCAATCCTGCCTATAGGTTCTTCATTTGGTTCAAATGTGTTCTACTTCTGCTTGTTAGAAAGCATGCCTATATGATATTTAATGATGAATGTCTCAATGTGCGCATAGGACTATGTTTATATGCAGCTTAATCTACAAATTTAGATGCCATGCCTATAGGATCTAAAAAATAGTTTTAATTATAAAAATAATATCTATAAGGTCTGAATTAGTCTTAATTATTGCCTTGCTTATTTCTTTAACACTATGTTAATCATCACTATTAGATACCATGTCTATAGGACTCGATTAAGCAGTTCCGAACAGATTCTTGTGACTTCCATTGTTAGTTGCTGCGAGAATCACTTAGGCATCATGACTAAAGTTTAATCTCTTATTCTCGTTACGAAACTCTGTAGGCTGTAAAAATTGTATTAAAAGAAAAGGCTTGTAAAACTGCTTGCTTATAAAATCCGGAATCACATAGAGATCCTGCCTATAGGATTGTGCAAACTTATTAAAATCTGTAACTGTCAATGTGAATCAGTTTGCGTGCGTTTGTTGTTTAAATGCGGAGGCTAAATTGAGCCCTTATTTGCTTATACGTGAAAGTCCAAATTGTTTTGCATGTCGCCTAGTTTTTCTCCTTTTGAGCAACCTAAGTTAAAATCTAGAAACACCATGAGATAGAGGTCCAAATGCCTCCTGGACCATAGCCATGGGACGGGTAGTTCATGCATAGGGCACGATTTAGAATCAACTAGTGCACTTTAGGTAAACAACATAAAGATAGTAATCGGTAGCATGAGATGATAGTCTGTTCCCGCTGAATAATACGAGTAACTCCCCACCTCGAGGGAGTTACAAAGTATTATTTATGTCGCACGGGGTGATCCTTTAGGCTAAAAAACAACCCCCCTCCCCCCCCCCCCCTTTTGTTTAAAATTAGTCAATCATTTTATGTGTCAAAATTTTTTCTCTTCTCTTAGACTAATTCATATGATTCGATTTCGGCCGGGACCCACTATTGTGGAGCCCGAGGAGTGCCTAACACCTTCTCCTCAAGGTAATTTGAGCCCTTACCTGATCTTTGGTGACACAACTGGTTAGTCCAGAGTTATCTGCAAAAAGGTGTCCTAACACACCTTAATCCGTTAGGTGGCGACTCTCTCTTTTAACACTCTTCCTTAAAGGAGTTATCATGTGTCGAAACCCGATTTCGCGAGGAAAAGGGGCGCGACAAGCGTTGAATTTTTTTTTATGAATTGTCTTACACTCTTACTTAGTTACTTAATGGCTTGAAATTATATTATATAAAATATAACTCTATTATAATTACTAGAATATTTCATTACAAGTCTTTTGTTTTAATATTTTATAATTCTTTACTTAGTTTCCTAATTTTTGTTTTAACTTTTAAGTTTATTAAATAAGTCAAAAACTAGTTGTTGCAAACTATAAAAACTTAGTCATTGTCAAAAAACTAGCCATTGCCAAACCTAATGATTAAATAATTATTTAAAAAAAAAAACAACGGCCCACTTAAGGCCTTCAAAACTGTCCCATCCCATCCCGTCCCGTCCCGCCCCGTTTGTTAGCGGGATGGGATGGGCCTACCGTTTCATCCCATTTATCTCATCCCGTTTCGTCCCGTCCCGCCACCTTCCGTGCTAAATGTCGTCCCGTCCCGTTGGACAACCATAGTGGCAATAGTAGTAGGGTAAGAAAATTTTAATGGTGGAAAAAATATAGTAGGGAGCGTAAAATGGGTTCTGGTTGTTGAAGAGGCAAGCCACGTGACATTCACCTCACCAAATGTCATTGCTACATAGGATTGGATGTTCACTTTGGACAAACTTAATAGAGAAGGGGTATATTTGAACCAATTGTATGACGACATGAGTATACTTGGACTCAAAGTATAATGAATGGTACATCTAAACCTTTTCTGATAGTACAAGGCATATTTGGCCCTTCTATGATTCTAAAATTGGTTACCCACCTTTTTTTGGCAGGTGCAATGGCAAGATCTCTGACTTTATGTTGCATCCAAGGATTGAATGCTTTTGCTTCATAGAAACTGCCAAGACATTCTCGCGCCCCCAGTTTCCTTGCGGAGTCCAGGTTTTGAATTTTTTGGTACAACTCTTTTCCTTTTGGGAAAGGGGTACAAGAAGTTGAAGAGTCGCCACCTAACGGATTAAGGTGCGTTAGGGCACCTATTGCAAGTACTCATGAAACCGATTTTTGTTACCATAGATTGGGTAAGGTCTATAAATTACCTCGAGGGGAAGGTGTCAGGAACCCCTCGAGATCCACAACGGTGGGTCTCGGCCAAACTTACTTTGTGAATTGGTCATTTGACAAATAAGAAATCTAAGCAAACATATGTAAATAAGATAAGGGACATTTGACAGATAAGCTGTCTAAGCACACACATGTAAATAAGATAAGGGAAATCCTAGGTTGGTTAGCCTATAGGATCACATCTGTATAATACTCGGTAATCCTTCCTCAACTAGAGGGGCTATGTCACGACCCAAAATCCATAGGTCGTGATGGCACCGGACCCACTGTCAGGCAAGCCAAATCCTTAATTAGTTGAAATACATTCATGTTTTAACATTTTCAAAACCGTTACCTTTTCTTTCATTTCATAATCAAATAAATAAATTTCGTAAATTAAATACGACAGCAAATCAATTAAGTTTAATAAAATAAATCCCAACACATCCCTAGAACCCGGTGACACAAGTACATGAGCAACTTCTAAGAATTTTACAAATACTACAAAGCTTGGCTAAAATACAAGTTGGACAAGGGATTTAAAAAAAAATAATATGGTAGGAGGGAGACTCTGTCAGCTGCGGAACGCCTCCGGATGATGCAGCCAATCAAGTCTCCAAATCAACCACTGTGCTATGTAGGTACCTGTGCAACAAAATGCACAGCAAGTGTAGTGTGATTACGAAAATAATGTGTACCCAGTAAGTATACCGACTAACATCAGAGAGGTAGTGACGAGAGGTCAAATTAGACACTTGCTATAAATCAGATAAATCTAATCAAGTGAGGTGTTAAGCATAAGTATCATAATCAATTAAATAATAATCAGAGATAAGAAATACTAATTTGTTCCACATTTTAGACATAAATCCTCCTTCATTTTTAACTGGCAACTCAAAATGTACTTAGGCCAATAAACATGTATAAATCACAGGAAAATACGCAACATTTATCATGCGCAACAAAATACCAAGGGTCGAACGACGCGGACCAACAATAATAAACTGTGCACTGCCGAGGGTTGAACGACTCGAACCACAGATGCATCTATTTTTCCCGCTCGCGAATCGATAATGCAATGTGGTCAACATAATAATAATAAGGCTAACCTGCTCGCTAATCATACATGCGACTCAAGTGCTCATAAGTACACATAATCACACAGTGGATCCAAATTTCATCAGGAAAGCAGTTTCTCAAAGAAGTGATAAAATTTTCTTTAGGTGAACATGAAGATAGTATTTAAGTCATTTCTGGAAATTCATTTTTCAAGTTTAATAAGGTTTTAAATATTATTGATTCATCTGGAACACAATTATACAAGGAAGCATCCATTTTCTTCTCGAGTGATTAAGGAAAATAAGCTCTGACCTTCTTAAGTATTCAATTATTAACTCGATAATATCATTAGGCTAATCTCATAGATAAAATCACAGGTACAACAAGTAAGGCATGCTAATGGGTCCTAGACTACCCGGACATGGCATAACAGTAGCTACGCACAGACTCCTGTCACCTCGTGCGTATGTATCCCCCGCAAGTAATAACTTATATTCATTTAGTACACCTGTGGGGACAATTCCTCCTCACAAAATTAGAAAGGAGACTTACCTCGCTCCGAAACGTCATAACCGGCTTACAAGCCCTCCCGACGACTCCAATTGATGCACAATGCTCAAAACTATCCAAATAACGGTAAACCAATGAGAATATACCCTAATATTCACAAAATATTCAGATTATATAAACTCCCATCTCCGCTAAAGGAATTGACAAAAATTCCCTCGGGCCCACATCTCAGAATCTGACGGAACGCACAAAATCCGACAACCCATTCAGATACGAGTTCAACCTTGCAAGAATTATCGAATTCCGACATCGGATTGACTTTCAAATCTAAATTTTGTTTTTGGAAGATTTGCTAAAAAAAACAGTTTTTCTTCAATAAATTGATGGATTCATGATGTAGATGAGTATGGAATCATGAAATATAATCAATATAGGATAAGGAACTCTTACCCCAATGTTTTCACGTGAAAATCGCCCTAAAATCGCCCAAGAACCGTGCTCCCAAAATCCAAAACGAAATGAAGGAAATGAGCATTTTTGGTCCTTAAGTTTCTGCCAAGCCGTCACTAAAAGTCTATTTTCGTCGCTAAAAGTCGTCGTTAAAAGTCTACTAGAAACAGCTTTACCTGCCTCTGTTCAATCGATCATAACTTTCAGTACAAATGTCCAAATGATTAATGGTTTAACTTTATGAAAACTAGATTTCAAGGGTTACAACTTTCTTGTTTCCCAAATTTTCAGATTTCTTAAATATTTGGATATATAAGCTTGCAAAGTAAGCTCCTCGCATCAGAAATTTCTGGGGAAAATGCAAAAACAGCTTTACCAGCCTTCATTCAATCGATAGTAACATGATTCACAGATACCCAAATGGTGAATAGTTTATCTTTATAGAAACTATAATGCAAGGTCTATAACTTTTATGTTTTGCAAATGTTCATATTCCTAATAGATTTCGATCTGTAAGCTTCCAAAGTCAGCTCTTCGATGCACCAGCTGCTGCTTTCCTGCAGAAATTTCAGTAGTTATATAGTCCGAAATCTCTTCCGTTAACCTTCTGAATTCCACCCAAGGCCCTCGGGACCTCAACCAATTATACCAACATGTCCCAAAACATGATTCAAACTCGCTCGAGGCCTCAAATAACATCAAACAACATCGAAACGACGAATCGCTCTCCAATCCAAATCTTTAAAAACTTGAAATTCCAAACTTCCACATTCGGTGCCGAAACTTGTCAAATCACCTCTGATTGACCCCAAACTTTGCACACAAGTCATACTCAATATTACGGACCTGATCCAACTTTCGGAATCGCATTCCGACCCCGATATCAAAATTTCCACTTCCGGTCGGATTCTTCAAAAACCTTCAAATTTATATCTTTAGCCAAATGACTTCAAAATGACCTCCAGACATCTGAATTCACTTCCGATCACGCTCCCAACTCTAGAATCACCATACAAAGCTATTCCCAGACTCAGAATCTCAAACAAACATCAATATCTCTGAAATGCGCTTCAAGCCAAACTTAGGAAATTCCTTCAAAATGCTGACTTCCACAATATACGCTGAAATGCTCCCGGGTTATCCGAAACCCGATCCAGACATGCGCCCAAGTCCAAAATCATCATACGAACCTGCTGGAACTTTCAGATCCTAATTCCGAGGTCGTTTACTCCAAATCCCAGTCTTAACCGATTCTTCCATCTTATGGCTTCTGAAATGAATATTTTCCTTCCAGTCTATCTGCGAACTTCCTGAATCTCAACTCCGACCATACGGACAAGTCATAATACCTGAAATGAATCTGTTCATGACTTCCAACCGCTGAACGACGCGCTAGAGCTCAAAACGACCGGTCGGGTCGTTATAGGTTACGCGTGGTATTAGTGCACAGGTCATCATATCCTTTTACTACCCAATTACCCTCCCCTTAGCGGTTATATAAGCGATTTTTAATTAACGGACTCTAAGTTTGTATTACCACATCCCTTCCTTGTGGCCCTGGAGGTGTTTAGGACCTCTAATTTTAGGCAGTTCTAGACTCTCCTAATGTGTTTAAAAAGGGAAAAAACTAAGCGGCAACAAAGAAAAAATAGAGCTGTCAAGTAAGAAAACAATTAAGGGGTTCACATTAACCTCCACAGATAAAAAGACAATTAACACGTCTCAAACACATATTTCTAGGTGAGCAGAGAATACGCAGCAGTATTTTAAAGCGAAGTGGCGTAAACCTAATCAGTTTGCCTATTGATTTTAGTACCTGTTGAATTTGGGCAGTCACAAATAAGCAAAGCACAGTTTTCCATATTTTTAAGCCCTTAATTACCTAAGGCTTGCCTAGGCGTGGATTTGTAATACCCAATAAACATGCAATCAAAATTCTGGGAATTAGTTTAAACAGTTTGAGTTTTATTAAGTCCTATAGGCATACTGGTCTAGGTGCTAAATGTTACAAAAGTTGATTTCATGCATATTTATCCTATAACATGGTGTCTAGGCGTTGGGGCTATTTTTAAGCATTTTATAAACAATACGGCTACTGATTTAGGCGATATAGACATGATTAAAAAAAATGAATGCAAGTGTAGTCCTAAAGAAGGATTTCTAATGCACATGGATGACGATTATTTTATAAGGAAGAGTTACAATAGTAACCTTAATAGCATGATCTCTAGGTGATTATGCAGAAGCAGATTTTTGTGATAAATGAAGTGATGAGTCTATAACATGTTTTCTAATATGCAAACCAGTAACCATAATTATCCTGTGGCAGGTTTTGTAATACAAATAACAAAACAGACCTATGACATGATCTCTAATGCATAATATAGGCCTAAAGACATTGCGAGTAAACACAATATAAACCTACACCATGATTTCTACCCGATTTTTCCACAAAAATCATATACGAATCTCACCCCCCTCCCTTACTAATTTCCCCCAATATCTGCTTATAGAGGTTATTATTATTGACCAGAAATGAATGAATTACATAATGAATATAAACTATGCTATAGGGAGCTTGAAATAGGCCCAAAGTGAACCTGGGAATACCAGGCCTTCAGATAGTCCATGACACCAAAGTCTCACAACCAATAGTGTGTCCTGGTGTGTCAAAGTTCCCTAAGGACCTCAGGGATCCCGGGCAATGCTCACACCAAGACCTTTTCTTAAAAAGAGAACTGGTTATGTGTAGTGTTGAAGGGCCAGCCCCTGTGTGCCAGAGTTCGGAGGAATCTCATGGATTCCTAAGCAGTACACACACTGGAGGGGCAGAACTTAAGTAATATAAGAGTATAAGTGAGAGTGCTTGACATAGTTTTGACAGAACTTAGTGAAAATAGTATAGAGGTAAAGCTTTCAGGAGTGAAAAAAGTTTTCAGGAATAGAAACGGTTTTGAGAAAATGTTATGAGTGAAAACAGTTTGGAAGTAGTCCTGAGAAGAACAAAAAAATTCAACAAGCAACCACATAATCACAGAACTTAGAGTGCCCAGATTCAAAATCATTTATTACTTAACAAACAACTTTACAAACAGGGGTCAGGGGGTGGGAACATAGAGAGCTCATATCAGACACACATGAGCATATTGTCCAGCAAGCACACACAACAAGTAAGAACTAATTGACAGTCAGAACACAGAACTACTGCTTCAAAGTATTAACAAAGGAATCATTCTTGAAATTAAAGTGGTAATAGGAAGTAAAACATAGAGACAAGGTATGGGATAGTCATGCTGAGGACAGGGTCTATTACACAGAATTAGTCATGCCACTTAGTGTTATTCAAGTACATTAGGAGTGCATGATACTAACATGAGAATACTAGTTGAGGGAAATAAACATGAACTCATGTAAACATGTTGGTCAAGTATCAAACAAAAAATGTGAGACCTACATGCTGATTACACACTTGAACAAGAGAGGACAGAATTTAAACATGTTGAATAAAGCAGTAACAAGAAAGGCAATTAAATACATAAGCCATTAAGTTAGTGTAGAAGGAGATATTGATTAACATACATGGAGCACATATAGTGAGTTTTAGAATTGTACTAGGAACATATCAGTTAAGGAATAAAAGTGCAGAAAGTAAAGCAAGTAGAGTTCCACAGTCTAGCCTTGGCTTTCAGCCGGCTAGACAAGCAGTTAGAACAAGTAGCAAAGAGAGAAGAGAGAATTTGTGTATGTGTCTGTATTCTGAACTAATTGTTCGTGTCTCTTGAGAGGTAAAACAAGAGTGTATATATAGCACTTTTAGGAGTAGAGCAAATAAGGTAAAAGGAATCAGAAATCAGTAAAAGGTAAATGGAAGACAGAGCTTAGCCTTACGCAAATATGGATGCAGGGCTTAACCTCATGCAGATGGCAGTAGAGCTTAACCTCATGCAAGATGTGGGATAGGTCTTAGTCGTTTAACCAAAGAATTATATCCTTTGACTAAAGTTATTTCTAGGATGAACACGGGTTACTGATAATCAAGGAAATAGAGAAAAATGAATAATAGACAATATCGCAGAAATATAGAAAAGCAAAGTAGATTGTATTCGAGAATCAGATGCTTTTACAAGCTGTATTCCCCTCCCTTATATGGGAGATTCATTGATATAACATATAACTCTTGCTATGGTTGCTCATTAATGACTAATTATGACATTAATGAGGCGTTACAAAGGATAACGGTAATTGGGGTACGGTTACATAACGTTCGAGTAATCAATTGTGGGTTCTTGAATCTGCCCGTAGCTTTGTCTAGATTCATTCTGACCGTGCCGCTTCCCTATTTTGATCAGGTTGAGTTTCTCGTGGCTGATAAGCTCGAGGGTTTATTGAATCGTGCCTCTTTGTTCCGTACCTCTTCAAAGAATCACATCCAACTGTCGCGTTTTACTGTGTCCTCATAACTGGCTGAGTTGTCAAAAGCTGGACGTGTGAAACCCTTTTTTACCAATACAGATAGTCCCCACACTTACCATATATTTATCGATTGATATTTGGTAAGTGGATACTCATTTATGGCGGGAATATTTTTCCAGCGCTTTTCCTCGAAACATTGTATCCTTCTCTGAACCATAGGCGTCGTTTGTCACTTCCATTTAATGCTCATACCATGTGTCCTTTTCGAATTGGTTTTGTATTTACTCGGCACCTTTAAGGGCTTTTTGCGGCTGTGTCAGTCCCGAAGTGACATCTTCAATTATGACTTTTTATCATTATTATTCTTTTTTTTCCATGTTTGACGGTTGTCCTCAAGTATAAATACCTTTCTTCTTTTATTTTGTTCCACAAAACACTTTCTAACTTTGGCTGTTGTAAAGAGCTTTCTTCTTGCCTTTGTAAACATGTCTTCTTCAAATCAACCTCAGGGAGTGATAGATATTGAACGTTTAACACCATCTTCTGCTCCGACTAGGAGTCGGAAGGGTGGTAGACTTAGAAGTCTAGGATCCACTCCTTCGAGAGGTTCCTCTTCTTCTCAGATAGTTCCCTCTCCTTCCACTAGGTCACTAGTTTCTCCGAGGTTTAGGGTTTCTCGGTCTTTGTCTAGAGGTAGAGGTCAACGCCTTCGTGAGCCTGGAGTTGATGAAATTGTTCCTGCTGAGTTTGTCTTTGCTAGAGATTATCATGTTCTTGTAGACCAATCTTCTTCCCTTGAAAGTGTCGAAAGGTATCCAACCCATATAACTGAGGGTCAGATTTCCCTTGTTCATAGGGAGTGTTTTTGGAGACCTGATTTCCCTGTTTACATTCCGAATAGCAATCAAAGAATAATGTCTTACAGGATGGGGTATTCTATTATTTATACTTACCCTTTTACTCTAGGGTTTAGACCTCCAATTGACCCAGTCATAATTGAATTCTTCTATTTTTTCAATACCTGCTTAGGAAAAGTTGGTCCGCTTGTGTGGCGAGTTGTCGCATGTCTTAGGAGTTTAGCTTCTTAAACCTTGGTTCCTTTTAATTCCAACCATCTTATTCATCTCTACTCTCCTACCTTTTTTTGTGAAGGGTTTTTACTCTGACTGCTCGAAGCAAAAGAGTGCTGGTAACCCTTGGAGATGATAAGGATAGGGGTTGGTACCTCTAATATGTTCATGTACCCACTGTTGCTTTAGTGGGTGAAGAGAATCTTCCCTTCCCTAAGAAGTGGAATCGCACACGTGAGTATGCTTTAGCTCACATCTATTTACTTTTCCTCGTACTGAATTGAGATGTTCTACTAACACCGTACCTGTTTCTTCTTCTCTCAGCAATCTTGGATACTGTTGAGAATGTCTCCGATATCCATGATTGGGTAGAAAATTTGTTGTTCGTTGATCCTTTAGAAGAGAGATCTTGGAAGTACCTCGCTGGGAGGTATGGTTGGTATGTAAAGACCAACGGTAAGTGAAGCTCTTGTTCGTGCTTCTTTTCTTACTCGAGTCTCTTCTTTCTTTGTCGCGTAACTTTTTCCCTTTTAATAGGGTTCTCTACTCGTGGGGTGTCTGCTTCATCTATCCCGAAGATGTCTTTTTCTCAGGCCAAAGAAATTATTGTTGGTTCATCTTCCTCGAAGAGCAAATTGGTGAGTCTCGTTCTATAGAAGAAGAAGAAGAAGAAGAAGGTGTTTTAGTACACAGGCCACAGAGAAGGCGGGTGGTTTTAGATGATGAATTTACACCCACGACCTTTCCTTCTGTGTCTCTGGTTAAGTCCTCTACCTTTGAAGATGTTTCACACTCCCTCATTCATAAGACAGGTTTTGACCTTGCTCCTGACGATGTTCTTTAGGTTGTTGTCTTTCCTGCTTCTTTAAGAGAAGTTTCCCATCCGCTCCCTTGGCTATTACGGCCTCTGCTGTTGCTCCGCCCGTGGTTTCCTCAACTTTTTTACCCTCCATGCATGCGTCTTTTCCCATGGCTTCTCCAGCTCCTCAACCCCCTGTGCCTGTTGTTGCTTCATCTCTGCCTGCTTCCATGCCTTTCGCTAGGGAAGTAGGGTCTTCTAGCAGAGAGATGCGGGAGGTGGTAATAGAGGTTCCAGCTGAGGGGAATCTTTTCAAGAAAATCGGTGAGCCCGAAGTTTGGCTCAAGCCTTTGGTAGGTCCCTCTGAGAAAACAAAGCTAGCCATCCACGGTGCTCTTACATGGGCCAATGAAGTTGTGCATACCTCTTTGAAGGTATGATGCAGGTTATCCTCTTTCATTTTCGTATATGAAATTTACCATATCTGA
This sequence comes from Nicotiana paniculata, assembly GCA_005239505.1. NCBI lineage: Eukaryota > Viridiplantae > Streptophyta > Magnoliopsida > Solanales > Solanaceae > Nicotiana > Nicotiana paniculata. The sequence goes on from ML320520.1 coordinate 18,048, forward strand.
TTGGTTTATTTCATTCTTGATTAATCTTATAGGCATAGAGATCATGAAGAGGATCTCAAACACGGATCAGGAGACAAAAGAGTTGCAGGCCAATGCTGATAATTGGAAAGCACAGTACGATAGCCTAAGGATTGACATGGATGCCTTAGAAGAGGAAAGGAGTACCTTGAAGCAGCAGATGAGGCTCATGGCGGAATAACTAGTAGTCGAGAAGGCTTCTTCCAGTCATAATGATAAATACAAGAGTGTTCTGGAGTCCTCTTTTGCTGAGCAGCTGTCCCGTGCATTAGAGGAGATTAGAGACTTGAAAAACTTGTTGGGGCAGAAGGAGGAGTACTTAGGCGATATTGTGCAATCACTCACTCGTATTCAAAAGTACCTTCGTAAGGCTTTAGATAAAGTTCAAACTTTGGATGAGTCTATTGTACCATTAATGGCCGCCCATGAAGCTGCTGAAGTGGAGAAAGACGGATTGAGAGCTGAGTTTCAAGTGTGGGTAAGGGATTATGAGTATCTTGAAGAGGTAGCCGTTGTTGATGTGAGCTGGGCGTATATGAATTCTCGCCTTGACACATTAACGGAAGTGAGTTAAGAGGGTTTCGGCCTTAGTGCTGAAATAACTAAAACTAAGGAAGCCATGGAGAAGGCTCAACAAGGTCATAACCTCTCTTCACCTGATGGTGAGACTCCAGCTGCTCGTTCCTCTTCATCCCTAGTTGCTTCCGCTCCTTCTTCCAATGAAGTGAACCCCCCTCTTGATGAAGTTTAGTTGGTTTACCCTTTTTTTTATCTTTGTCTAAATTGGTGGTTACCCCCAGTCCCTTCGGGGGTAAATTTGGATTTCTTTAAAGTCCCCAAATGACAACTTAGGGGCACCTCAATGTAAAAAATTCTATACGGTTAAGTATAAGCTAATACTTAGTTTTTGCTTAGCCGTTTTAATATATTAATGGTACGACTTGAGTTTCTGTTTCACTCTTTAAGTCTTTTGCACGCTTCATTTTTTTAATTTTTAGTTTTACCTTTGATTGTTGCATATAGAATGCTTTAGATTACTCGTACTTTTTCGTAATAGGCACGGTGTCATATTAAATGTGTGCCTTTTTGTAGTAGGCATAATTTATGGAAGAGGGCCCTTTATGATTGACATGAAGAAGACGTCTCAAATTCATGATAATGCAATAGAGTGATAGGAATTTTACACATGTTTAAGAATGTTTCCAAGGAAAGTTTTTTGTTGAACTTCCACAACATTTTACATGTGTTTGATTATCGTCTAAAACTCATGTTGTAAGTGTTTTTAATTAACATATTTGATATACCCTTGTATTTCGTAACTGTTTTTCACAGGTAACAGTTTTTCAATATTAATACAAGGGAACAACTGTTTTTCACTAGTAACAGTTTTTACAAAGATTGGGGTTTTTACCCGCAACTGTTTTTGTTGGAAACAGTTTTCTAATAAGTATGAGGGAAATATTTTCTTATTCGTAACTGTTTTATTTGATAACAGTTTTCTCAACAAATACAAGGATTAAGATCTTTCATCCATAACTGTTTTATTTGATAACAGTTATTTGAATGAGTACACTGATGATGATTTTTTACCCTAACTGTTTTCGTTACAACAACTTTGAATAAGTATAAAGATGTACATTTCTTCCTCGTGACTAATATTTTTCCTTTCAACCTGAACATATTCGAAGGTTTTGGTTTTCTGCATTAGGCTTTGTATTTGGATGACTCTTTTGATCTCTTTCAATTCTGCTCGTATCACTTGTCTCGTTGGGTAGATGGGTCTTCAGGCTCAAGCTTTTGACTTTCTGATAGTCTTCTTTGCTTCTTCTTAGCCTTCCATACTATATAGTCCCCCAAGTGCTTGAGCTTTGAAGAATGTGATCACGAGCACTTGATTATTCCTTCCTTGTGGTCCTTTTCCTGAAAAGGAAAAATATTCCTCACTCGAAGGTATATAGTTTTTTAGATGATGACTGCTTAACCCTTTAAAACGTCCATCAGAAAGTGTAAGCCTAGACCAAGAATTGTGTTATTTCCTCGCGTCTTTCCAGGTCTAATATCATCATCTAGTGATGGGTTAGCTTTATGCCTATCATCTAAAAAAGTTAGTAAAATTTTTAAATTTTCACAATAAAATTTAATGTGTGATACCTGACTAGGGGTATTTCTTTTCTTTAGAAGTAATACTTCTTTAAATGGATGGCGTTCCAGCTTGTTGGTAGAACTCTGGCGTCCATATCTTCCAACTCATAGGCGCCCTTCCCAGCTATGCCTCAAATTTTGTAGGGTCCTTCCCAATTTGGATTTAGCTTTCCTGCTCTTGCTTCTTTCGTTAATTGACAATCATTTTTGAGGACGAAGTCACCAATCTTGAAGTACCTGAGATGAGCTTTACGGTTTTAATAATGCTCTATGATTTTTTTTGAGCTGCCATCCGTATCAGTGCTACTTCTCTCCGTGGTTCGAGCAGGTCTAATTTTGTCCTCAATTCATCGTCGTTTGCTTCCTCCCTGGCTGTTGATAACCTTATGCTTGGTCCGCCAACCTCTACTGGTATTAAGGCTTCTGAGCCATCGACAAGTGTGAACAGGGTTTCTCCCGTAGCTATTTTTGAAGTTGTTCCGTATGCCCATAGTACCGTTGGTAATTCATCAGGCCAGTTTCCTTTGGCTTTATCCAGTCGCTTCTTTAGATTGTTGATGATGACCTTATTTGTTGACTCGGCTTGACCATTAGCCACAAGGTGGTATAGTGTTTAAGTGATCAGTTTGAGTTGCCAGTTTTTGAAGAATTCTGTGATTTGCGAGCCTATGAATTGTGGGACATTATCGAACACGATCTCCTTTGGTATTCCAAAGCGGCATATTATGTTTCTCCATAAGAAGCTTCTAACTTCCTTTTCTCCCACTTGTTTGAATGCTTCTGCCTCTACCCATTTTGTAAAATAGTCGGTTAGCGTGAGCAAAAACCGTGCCTATCCTTTAGTTGTGGGAAGAGGTTCCACTATGTCCATACCCCATTCATGAAAGGACATGGGGATATTATTGGATGCAATAATTCCGCTAGTCGATGCATGTTATTGTTAAACCGTTGGCACCTGTCACATTTGGATACGAAGTTCTCGGCTTCTTCTTCCATCTTAGGCCAATAGTATCCAGCTCTCTGATTAGGGTTTTCACTAAGGATCTCGCCCCTGAGTGATTTCCACAGTTTCTTTCGTGGACTTCTTTCATCACAAATTTCGTTTAGTTAGGTCCAAGGCATTTAGCTAGGGGTCCTCCGAACATCTTGCGATAAAGCGAGTTGCAAATAAGGTAGTATCGTGCAGCTTTGCGGTGAAGTGCTTGAGCTTCTTTCCTGTCTTCAGGTACAGTGCCATTCTGCAAAAAATTAAGAATTTCATTTCTCCAGTCCCAGGTTAAGTTGTTGAAAGTTACCTCATTCTTGTCCTGGTCGATCATCGAATGGAATAGTTGGACGACAATTGCATTATCTTTGTTTGTTACTTCCGTGACTGCTGCAAGATTAGCTAATGCATCTGCTTCTGCATTTTCCTCTCTAGGTATTTTCATTACCTTCCATGTTTTGAATTGTCTCACGAGCTCTCGTGCTTTTTCGAGATATTGTTGCATTTGAGTCTCTCAAGCAATGTAAGTCCTTTGTATCTGATTTACTACCATATGGGAGTCGATGTTGATCACAATTTGCTCGATTGAGATCTCTCGTGCGAGTTCAAGCCCTGCAATAACTGCTTCGCACTCTACTTTATTGTTAGTTATAGGATAACACTTGATAGCTTGCCGTGTCTTTTCACATGTGGGTGATATTAAGACTATGCCTAAGCTGACACCTTTTATATTTGAGGAGCCATAGGTGAATAGGGTCCATAAGCTCGGATTAGCACCGTTAAAAAGTTGTAACTCCTTTTCTACTTCAGGGACAACGCTATTACTAAAGTCAACAACAAAATCAGCTAGTATTTGAGACTTAATTGCAGTCCTAGGCTGATAGATTATTTCATGCTCACTTAATTCTATGGCCCGCTTGGCTAATCTTCCTGACAATTCTTGTTTATGCAGAATATTTCTTAAAGCATATGAAGTCACAAAGGTGATTGGGTGGCATTGAAAATGCGGTCGTAATTTTCTAGATGCCATTATTAATGTTAAGGCTAACTTTTCCAGATGTGGATATCTAGTCTCAACATCTAGCAAAGTTTTACTTACATAATAGATATGTGATTGTTTACCTTTTCTTCTCTTACAAGTACTACACTTACAACAATTTCTAAAACAGCCAGGTAGATGTACATATTTCCCCTTCTTTTGGCTTTGAAAGCAGCGGTGGTTTCGATAGATAAATCTTCATATTCTTGAGGGCTTGCTGACATTCTTCAGTCCATTCGAACTGATTCTTCTTTTTGAAAACTTAGAAGAATTTAAAACTTTTTTCGGAAGACTTAGAAATAATCTTCCCAAAGCTGCTATTCTCCATGTTAGCCTTTGAACTTCCTTTTTATTTGTTAAAATATCAGATATTTCTTATATAGCTTTAATCTGAGCGGGATTTACCTCTATTCCTTTGTTCTTTACAAGGAAACCCAAAAATTTACTTGATTGCACTCTGAAAGCGCATTTTTCTAGATTTAGCTTCATATTATACTTGCGTAAAACATCAAAAGTAGTAGAGAGATGCTGGAAATGGTCTTCTGCTTGTGGTGATTTTACCAACATATCATCAATATAGACTTCCATCGTCTTTCCAAGATGTTCTTGGAACATTTTAGTCACTAACCTTTGATAGGTAGCTCCAACATTCTTCAAGCCAAAAAGCATAACTTTATAACAGTAAGTCCCCCTGTTTGTAATGAAGGAAGTTTTTTCCTCATTTGAGTGATCCATTTTAATCTGATTATAACCAGAATATGCATCTAAGAAGCTTAATAATTCATGACCTACTGTGGCATCAATCATTTGATCTATATGTGGCAATGAGAATGAATCTTGGGGCATGCTTTATTTAAGTCAGTATAATCCATGCATACTCTCCATTTGCCATTCTTTTTAGGTACTACCATGGTGTTTGTTAGCCAGTCAGGGTACATTACCTCTCGTATCGAACCAATCTTCAAGAGTTTATGTACCTCTTCACTGATCACTTGGTTCTTGAATGGTCCTTGCTTTCTTTTCTTTTGCTTAACAGGTACGAAGGATAGATCTTCATTTAGTTTATGAGCCATCACTTCTGGTGGGATGCCTGTCATATCTTAGTGGGACCACGCAAAGCAGTCTGTGTTAGCCTTTAAATAATTAATTAACTTACCTCTTCTACTGGGGCCCAGCCTCGTGCCTATATACACTTTTTGTTCAGGCCTTTGTTCAGACAATGGAACAACTTCGAGCTCTTTCGTAGTTGTTTTGATGTGCCCGTCTTCCTCCGGTTCATTAATGACATACGGTCTAGAATCTGCATCCATGTGGTCTAATGCACCTTCCTTGGTAACTTGATTCACTTTCTCGTAAGTATTTTTGTTTTGTACCAGTTTCAATAACAATAGTTTCCGTACCTATTTGGGTAGTAATTTCTTCCATGCCTATTTGGGTGGTGTTACCTGCTTGGGAGATTCCCTTATCTCATGATTCTTCCACCTCTATTTTCTTATTGTAGTGCACCACAGAGTTTATATTTCTTGAGGTTTGTTGATCGCCTCTAATTTGCTGAATCCCCCATTTAGAGGATATTAATTACCTGATGCAAGGTGGAGGGTATTTCTTTCATGTCGTGGACCCATGGTCTTCCCACGATTAAGTTATAAGCCATGTCACTATCGATGATTTGGAACCTAGTACTTTTGATCACCCCTCGGCATAAGTGCTAATCTCAATTTCTCCTTTTGTTATAACAGTAGAGTTATCAAACCCTGATATGGATCGTGCCCTTGGGATTGATTGATTTCCCAGTAGCATTTCTTCCATGACTCTTAGCAAAATGATATTGACTTAACTACCTGGATCAATCAACACTCTTTTTACGTTAGTGTCATCAATAAGTGAATATATTACCAGAGCATCGTTGTGAGGAAGGATTAATCCGCCGATATCTGCATCGTCGAAGGTTATATCGTCCTCTTCCATATTTTCACTAACCCGTTTTCCATGTGTAATTGTGAACTTTGTGGTTGTTTTGCAGACCACTCTGTTTACTTATTCACCTTCGTATACCACGTTGACGGTTCGTTTTAGAGAAGGAGGCTTTGGTGGCTCATGCATGTTCCTCATATATGCTTGTTTACCTTTATCACTAAACAATTCTGTTAAATAGCCCTGTTTCAATAAATTTTCTACTTCACCTTGTAAAATTCTGCAATCCTCAGTTTTGTGCCCATGATCATTATGAAATTCACACCAGTGATCTGGGTTCTATCTATTTGGATTTGATCGCATCACTTTGGGCCACTTAACCTTGTGTCCCATGTTCCTCAATATTGAGACAAGTTCAGCAATACTTACATTAAAGGTATGATCCCCAATTCAAGTATTACCTCTAGGGCGTTCATCTTGATCTTTTTTGGATCTAGACGAGGATGAGACTACGTCTCTTCCTTGTGGTCTGTAGTCTGACCTAGTGTTTTTGAACCTGGGACGAATATCACGTACTGAGGGTCCTAAGTAAGGATCGTACCTATTTTTACTTGATCTTCTGTCTGATTCGGGACGTCTGGATCTGGAATGATTTTCATCTCTTGAACGAGCAATGACAACTTCCTCTATTCTGAGTTTAGTACTATACCTGTTATATACATCGTTCCATGCTGTAGCGGGGAATTATCTTAGACTTTCCTTAAGTCGTCCCGTGGCTTCTGAACTCTTATCGTTTAGGTTTCTTGCAAATGCCATGGCTTCCCAATTATCAGGCGCGCTGGGTAATTACATTCTTTATCATTGAAACATGTCTACAAACTCACAGAGTAGTTCCGTGTCTCCTTGTTTTATTTTGAATATGTCTTCCATTCTTTTCTCGACTTTTTGTGCACCAGAATGTGCTTTTATAAATGAATCTGAAAGCTCAGCAAAAGAGTCAATAAAATTTGCAGAGAGAAGAGAATGCCAGGTTAGGGCTCCTTTGGTAAGTGTTTCTCCAAATTTTTCGACAAGGACTGATTCAATCTCTTGTTTTATTAAGTCGTTGCCTTTTACTCCAGTAGTGAAAGCAGTCACATGATCACGTGGGTCAGTTGTTCCATCATATTTGGGAACGTCAGGCATTTTAAAATTCTTGGGTATAGGCAAAGGTGCCACACTTGGCTTCCACGGTTGTTGAGAATACCTATCAACATCTATGCCTTTGATAATAGGCGATACTCCAGGAATTTGTTCGATGCGATCGTTCTGCTCCTTCTTCTTTTTCTGCATGGTTAGCAGTAAATTTTGTAATTATGAGTTATTAGATATACCTGGTCTTGCTTTGAGAGATTCGTTAGGAGTATCTCCTATTCTTGAGTTTGCCAACCCAGATTGAGGATTTTCCATGGTGATGGTATTATTGGGGGGGGGGTGGCGTCGGTGGTGTAGGTAACGATGCTGGTAATCCCCTCGCAAATTCTTTCAAAGCTTGGCTCACGTACTCTGCAATCATTTTCTTTACACGATCTTGTTCCACCGTTTGATCATTATCACCATTGTTGTTATTGGAACTTTCTGGAGATTGTTCTCTTGAACCACATGGGGTTCCTGAAGGCAATGGAACTGGGGTTACATTCCTTTGCTGGTTGTTGTCATTGGAGTTCGACATAGTTCAAAGGATATCACTTGAAAAGCAAACAAAGATTATCAGTTTCCGGGTAACAGAACCAATTTGTTTAACCTAAGAATTAGATCCTTTGAATAAAGTTATTTCTAGGATGAACACGGGTTACTGATAATCAACGAAATAGAGAAAAATGAATAATAGACAATATTAGAGAAATATAGAAAAGCAAAGTAGATTGTATTCGAGAATTAGATGCCTTTACAAGATGTATTCCCCTCCCTTATATAGGAGATTCCTTGATATAACGTACAACTCTTGCTATGGCTGCTAATTAATGACTAATTATGACATTAATGAGGCGTTACAAAGGATAACGGTAATTGGGGTACGGTTACATAACATTCGAGTAATCAATTGTGTGTTCTTGAATCTGCCCGTAGCTTTGTCTAAATTCATTCTGACTCTGCCTCTTCCCTGTTTTGATCAGATTGAGTTTCCATTGGCTGATAAGCTCGAGGGTTTATTGAATCGTGCCTCTTTGTTCCGTACCTCTTCAAATAATCACATCTAGCTGTCGCATTTTGCTGTGTCCTCATAACTGGCTGAGTTGTCAAAAGTTGGATTACGTGTGAAACCCTTTTATACCAATACATTAGTCCCATGCAGATGGAAGGCAAAGCTTAGCCTTATGAAAATATGGAGGCATGGCTTAGCCTCATGTAGATAGAGGTAGTGCTTAACCTCATGCACGATGCAGGACATGGATTAGTCCCATACAAGATGAAGGTAGAGCTTAGCCTTGTGCAGATATGGAGGTAAGGCTTAGCCTCATGAAAATATGGAGGTAGAACTTAACCTCATGGAAGATGCGGGACTTGTCTTAGTCCCATGCAGATGGAAGGCAGAGCTTAGCTTTATGCAAATATGGAGGTGGGGCTTAGCCTCATGCAGATAGAGGTAGAGCTTAACCTCATGCAAGATGCGGGACAAGGCTTAGTCCCATGCAAGATGAAGGCAGAGCTTAGCCTTATGCATATATGGAGGCAGGGCTTAGCCTCATGAAAATATAGAGGTAGAGCTTAACCATATGCAATATGTGGGACAAATCTTAGTCTCATGCAGATGGATGGCAAAGCTTAAACTTATGCAAATATAGAGGCAGGGCTTAGCCTCATACAGATGGAGATAGAGTTTAACCTCATTCGAGGTGGGGGATAGGGATTAGTCCCATGCAGATGGAAGGCAGAGCTTAGCATTATGAAAATATGGAGGGAGGGCTTAGCCTCATGCAGATTGAGACAAAGCTTAGTCTCATGCAAGATGTGGGACATGGCTTAGTCCCATGCAGATAGAAGGCAGAGCTTAGCCTTATGTAAATATGGAGGCAGGTCTTAGCCTCATACAGATGGAGTCAGAGCTTAGTCTCATGCAAGAAATAGAATAAATAGCAGATAATAGCAGGGTTTTCTTAGCTGGTAGTAGATTTCAGTACCGCGGTTGTTGTGAAGATTGCGACTTCGAGGCGTGCATATCCTTTATTCCTGCGTCCAAATAAAAATTGTGAGTTGTGTAAAAGGGGAGGTCGGTTCCCGCCTCCATCGTCTTGCTTGCTTTGCTTAGTCTAAAGATCCTGTTCAAATCATTGGGGGTAGTGTTGGCTAAACAGAGTTATTTCACAAGCAAGCATGCATAGTTTTCGAATACATAGTAAAAAATTATTTTAAGAGATTTTCTAGATGAGCCAATGACTGTGAAACAATTTGAGACACTGCAACTTCTCTTGTTGTAGAATTTTGAGGATCCTCCTCAAAATTCTGCCCCAGTTAGATGGGTAGGCAACTCTGACTGATGTACGTGTTGTGATTGGCTGAACTTGCTTCAGAATTTTGAGGCTCCTCCTCAAAATTCCGCCCTAGTTTCCGATTATGGGGGAGAAATAAGATTTTTATTGAATTGTGATCAAACCCATAGGACTGCCTACGTATCCCCTCTTAAACGGGAATCAGGTCGGGCGTAGTTCAGCTTACATCATTTGCGGAAAAGATAAAGAGTTACACTTAGTATCGTTTGACTGCATCTGAGTTGATCGGTTTTGACAAAACTTCTTCATCCATTTCTGCAAGTACGAGAGCTCCTCATGTCAGTACCTTGTGAACCATGTAATGACCTTGCCAATTGGGAGAGAATTTCCCTTTCGCTTCATCCCAATGTGGAAAGATCTTCTTCAACACTAGTTGCCCCGGTGTGAACTGTCTTAGCTTGACTCTCTTGTTGAAGGATCTGGACATTCTGTTCTGATAAAGTTTCCCATGACACACTACATCCATCATTTTTCTGTCTATGAGGGCTAGCTGCTTATAACGGCTCCTTATCCATTCTGTGTCGCTAACCCTAGGCTTCTTGTATGGTTCTCAAAGAAGGGATCTCCACTTCAACAGGAATAATAGCTTCAGTACCATAAACTAGCAGGTAGGGAGTTGCCCTGGTTGATGTGCGGACTGTGATTATGGTATCCTAATAAAGCGAATAGAAGCTTCTCGTTCCACTGTTTGTGACTTTCTACCATCTTTCTCGATATCTTCTTGATGTTCTTGTTGGTAGCTTCTATGGCTCCATTCATCTGAGGTCTATAGGTTGTGGAACTCTTGTGCTTAATTTTGAAAGTCTCACACATGGCCTTCATCAGATCATTGTTGAGATTGGAGGCATTGCCAGTGACGATTGATTCCGGAACTCCGAACCGCCAAATAATCCGGTCGCGGACAAAGTCCGCCATGACTTTCTTGGTTACTGCCTTGTAAAATGCTGTGTCGACCCATTTGGTGAAGTAATCAATAGCTACCAAGATGAACAGATGCCCATTTGAGGAGGTGGGATCGATTGGACAAATGACATCCATTTCCCAGGCGGCGAATGGCCAAAGTGAGCTTGTTGCATTGAGCTCATATGACGGCACTTTTATCATATCGGCATGTACTTGACATTGGTAGCATTTTCGGACATACTGGATGCAATTGGTTTCCATGGTCATCAAAAAAAAGTCGGCCCTTAGTATCTTCTTGACCAAGACAAAGCATTCATGTGCGGGACGTAGGTCCCAGCATGTATCTCCTCGAGTAGCTTAGAAGCTTCTTTTGCGTCGACGCACCTCAGCAATCCCAAATCAGGAGTTCTTCTGTACAGGGTTCCTCCGCTGTGGAAGAAACTGATGGACAACCTCTGAAGCGTACGTTTCTGAGTATGATTTGCATGCTCCGGGTATTCTCCTTTTTACCAAATATTCTTTGACATCATGGAACCAAGGCTTTCCATCTGTTTCTTCTTCAACATGGGCATAATATGATGACTGGCTGTGGGTCCTTACTGGGATAGGATCAATGAAGTTCTTATCGGAATGCTATATCATGGATGACAAAGTAGCCAATGCATCGGCAAACTCGTTCTGAACCCTGGGAACATGCCGAAACTCTATTTTTTTGAACCTCTTTCGTAATTCCTGCACATGGTGCAAATATGGAAATATCTTGGAATTCTTGGTGGCCCATTCTCCTTGTACCTGGTGCACAAGCAAATCTGAATCATTGATTACTAGCAGCTCCTGAATATTCATGTCGATGGCCATGCTGAGTCCTAGTATGCAAGCTACATACTCTGCCATGTTGTTGGTGCAGGGAAATCTAAGTTTAGCAGATACCAGATAATGTTGGCAAGTTTTCGATACCAAAACAGATCCAATGCTGGCTTCTTTGAAATTTGCCGCTCCATCAAAGAACATCCTGAAACCATCATAGGATTCAGCAATATCTTCTCCTATGAATAGCACCTCTTTGTCGGGAAAATACGTCTTCAGGGGTTTGTATTCTCATTCCACAGGGTTCCCGGCAAGATTATCTGCCAGTGCTTGTCCCTTGACTACTTTCTGAGTCACATAAACAATGTCGAACTCGCTTAACAGGATTTTCCACTTAGCGAGCTTGACAGTGGGCATGGGCTTTTGAAAGACATACTTTAAGGGATCCATCCTTGATATGAGGTGTGAGCATGTGATTTTTGCTCGCCGTATCGTCCTATAAAAATCCCAATAAATCAATTGATTTTATGAATATTGATTGCTTCTTCAGTGATTAATTGTGAATTATCTGCATTGCTTGCATATACATAATTCATCTTTCAAAATCATTGAAATTCTGCATTATGAAATTATTGGTTAAAATTTTTTAAATGGTAGACAAATGACGAATATCTAACGTAATGCAGTTTTTAATAACTAATTTCGATAAAACACGGATTGAATTAGGAATATAGAATTGGTCGTGTCATTCTTGATTAATCTATAAATAAATAAGGATTAAGTTAATTACTACATTCCTTGGTTTTAAATTAGAGCTGAAATTAACTAATTGATTTTTAGTTAAATAAAAGGAGTTAAAATTGGACTTGGGCCAGAGCTGCCCAAGCCCAAATCCTTCCTCCCTAACATCAAACAACCTAGCCCAAACCCCTTAACCCGGCCTGTCCCCCATAAAAACCCAAACGACACCGTTTCTCCCCCATTAAACCCCAGTCGTTGGATCATTTCGATCCAACGGTTCCGAACCCCACACCCCTGAACTATATATATGTCCAAATCGCACCCCACCCCCTCATTTCACAAAATCCTAAACCCCCCTCCACCCGGCTCTCTCCCTCTCCTCTGTCTAAAAACCCTAGCCGCCCTAGAATTCTCCCGCCGTCCGGCAACCGGACCTCCTCCAATCAACCCCAAACCTTCACCCTATAGTCTTCTCCTTCCCCTTAACCCCATCCCACCACCAGCTTCCCTAAAAACCCACTCGAACTCCGTTAAATCCAGACCTAAGAAGCGGTCAGAACTTTAATGCTTGCTAATGGCGAATCCAGGTGACTCTGTGACTCAAACACACATGAGTTGATGGATTTTGACAAGAGTCGTCGATTCATGTGAGTAAAGGTCACTTTTGAAAGTCGCCGTAGTCCGCTTGACTCCGGTTAGTCGCCGGAGTTCGTCCAAACCCCTCGAACGGGTACTTCCATTTCTTTTCTATATTTGTCAACATAAATAAGCCCTAGATGCTTACTGATTCTCTGTATTTTTCTTCTTTTCATGTTTTTTTTTTAAATACATTTAGTTTACATTTTGTCATTATTTTGTACGATTTAATTGTTAAATATAGTAGTTTTGCATGACCAAGATTAGCATTAGGTTTTGTTTAGATAGTTTCCTTTCTCTGTTAATTTCTGGACATTTCTATCTCGATTAACTTCTGTAAATAAACGAGTACGAACAATTGATCGATTAATTCCCTGAATTCATAGTTTAAAATGTGTGTTAGTAAAAACAGCCCCTATTGTTTGTTTTGTTCATGTTTTGTTGTTTTGTTCATATTCCTTAGTTTGATTTAGCCATTGATTTGGATGCCTATGATTAGTCTCAACTGTATGATTAGATTCCAATTAATCACAGTTTAAATTTCAACTTTTAGTTTAAAATTGGTGTATTGAACTAACTTAAACAAACTGACTCCTCATAGGTTCAAGTGAAACTTAAACATGTTTAATACAAGAAACTGACTAATTTTAACAAATTAACTAACCCTCATTAATCGACCAAAATCCTAAACAAGTTAAAATCAGTCAATAATGAGAAATTAATGAACCAATTAGGCTAAAAATCAGTTCTAAAACAATGTTTAGTCATGATTTAACCTAGACTTGTCAAGACTAGTTTAGTTAACAATAATTTCCCACAATCACTTGTTTAATAGATTAACCTAGTCTAATAGTCTCTTAAAAAACTATTTAAGTCCTAAGACATGTCCAGGACAACTAGTTGGGATTAATTAGCTAACCTGATCTTAATGAATTAACCAAGCTTCTGATTTCAGATCATTAGTTTGAATTAGTCAAATTGAATCAGTATTGACTTGGGTTAAGAAGTTAATTGGCCCAAATTGATTAACAAGTTAATATCTAATGATCCTAGCTAAGTAGAAGGCTAACTAGAGTTAACTAACCAAAGTCCAAGTAATAACCCAAGTGAGTTTAACCCTGATTACCCAATGGTAAATTCAGGGACTCCAAAGGGGTATATTAGTTAATGTAGTTAAGAAATCAGAATTTGAAGGATAAAAAGGTCTTTTGGTAAGAAAGAATGTTCAAGAAGATAAGGTTAGACAGTTGTACATGTACTATTTCAGCCTAATAGGATAAGGAATACCCTCAAAAGATGCTACCCTGAATTTCCCTATAAATAGACTAGGATATTCAGAAGATAAGTGATTGATTTTTGAGAGGACTTTTCTGGACATTCTTGAGCTGTTAGGATAAAAATCCTCCCCACTCTCAGAAATACTGACTCCACTTAAGAGGTTTTAAAAAGAAGAACATTATTAGAAGAATTTGATTTCTTTTTCTGGAAAATAGGTTCATAAGGATATGGCCTAGTTCAGTTGCTGTTTTCTCTGTCTGAATTTTGGGGGTTTTCTGGAGGTTTTTCTTTCAAGCATTCATGCTCAAGATTTCTGGGGGTATTCTTGTTGGACTGGTTGGTTTTCTCTAGGGTTTTCTGCTATTTGTTGCTGTTTTCTCTTCTTCCGTACTGTTACTGTCTCCACTTGACCTTGATTTGGTCAAGTCTCTTTGTTATTCTCTCTCTAAAGGTATGTATCAGTTCATCTCTTCTTAATGAAATATTGGACTGGAATTCTCATTTTTCTGCTCATTGTGTAAAGATGTTTACTCTTGGCAAATGAAGTTACTGTTCTTGTTTTGATTAAATATGATTGTGCAAATGTTTTATTCACATTCTATGAGTATGATAGGCAATGTCTTTGGTGTTAGTATTTCTCCTGTTTAATGCATGATTGTTTGCTTAAGATTATATGTGATAAGTAATCATGTTCCTAGATTAGGAAACAAGTTGCATTAAGTGTTGAATCTGACCTCCTCTATTGTCAGATTCTATCAATAAGAATGCAGAAACATGCTTTTCAATTGAGTCTCCTTGGTCAATAAAGAGATTCAATAAGCAAATCACTAGATAGGTTAGTATTAGCACTAGGGTAGATGAGTTTGACTTATTGATAGTCAAGTTCACCCCACAACAGTGCACAAAAGTAGTATAAATGGCTGAAGTTTACCCTTCAAAAGAGGTATAAAGTATGTAGTGGTTAAGGGCATTAGAGTGAGAATCTGAACCCTTGGATGATCAGATTCATCCTCTAAAAATGCTTAGATAAGCAAAGTTCCTATGAAGTTTAGAATTATGTTAGTATTAGCGCTTGGGTAGATGAATCTGACTCTTTAATAGTCAAATTCACCCCATGGTAGTGCATAAACAGTAGTTTAGCTTGCTGAAAATTATCCTTCAAAGGATATAAGTGTGTAATTAGGAAGGGCCTTACGGAAAAGAATCTGAAGTTGCACAGTGGCCGGATTTACTCCTCAAAGTGCCAATAGTGGCCAAAGTATTTGACCAAATACTAGCCGAAATAAGCATGACTATAAAAGTCTAAACAAAGCAGCATCATTGGATTTGAATCTGACCCCTTCTATGGTCAGATTCAGTCCAGCCAATGCACAAGAGAATTTTGTTATAGTTTGACATCATTAGAGTCAAATTTGACCCCGTTAATGGTCAGATTTACTCTAAAAGATGCATAACATATCTATTATTGAGATAGTTAGGGATTGCAAACGAAAATCTGCAAATGTACAGTACGAAGAATCCAGATGTTGAGCAGCTATTCAGAATTTCCACATTTTTTTTAGTTTTTCCTTGATAGTCATAAAAAATGTATTTTTACAGAAGCTGTATTTTCGCTTCAGAAAACTGTAATTTGTTCATTTATGCATTTTGAATCTTGTAATTCAAGGGACTGGACTGTATATTCATTTTTTTAGCCTTTTAGTTTATAGTGTTTAAACTAAATTTTGAGGCAATTTTTTCTAGAATTTTGAAGTTGTTTTGCTCTAAAAAGTAGTTCAAGGATAAAATAGGTGTTTAATCAAAAAGAGGAGATGGTATTCAAATCAGTCCACATGAAACCTTTCATAAACATTTTCTTGGATTTTCAGAAGCGGTTATTTCAAAAATTCAGTTGTTTCAATATAAGTGGATTTAGTAGATTATCTTTAGTTCATCTCGTATCCTGTTAAATTTTCTGAAATCGATGTATGAACACTTTTGAACCTTGAAGCATGTGATTAGGTTATCTAAAATTGATAAAAACCGTTAATTTAGAACTGGTAAAACTGCATGCGCTATGTTCTTCGTTAGGAATTACAAAGTTCCAGAAAAAAAAATAAAGTAATTTTAGCTTACCAATTTGAAGTGAGACCAGTATATAATGTATTTATATTTCTATAACTCTTATAGATGTATATATACTACACGAATGAGGTGCATCTTGATTAACACATTTTCAATCATTTACCAAACTAGAAATTGAAGACCTTTAAGATTTGATTAAGAGTTGAATTTCCTAACCGGTAGTCTTCTCTCATAAATAGCCAAACTAGGATGGCCTAACGTGATAAAACGAGGCTAGATGAGGCC
>ML320520.1:34492-91403 GCA_005239505.1 Nicotiana paniculata
GACTCTAACTAAAAACATTAATTAAATAAGCATGTTGTAAATCGCGGGTACATTTCATGTGGCGTGGTTTGCAACGTGTCCAAAAATAACAAGTGCACGTCAATCGTGACTTGTATTAAAATAATTCCATGAATATTAAAAAGCGGATAAAAAGTAAAAGCACAATAGGTTTAAAACATGTAAATAATTAGATAATTAGGCAAAATATTAATAGTTAAGCGACCGTGCTAAAACCACGGAACTCGGGAATGCCTAACACCTTCTCCCGGGTTAACAGAATTCCTTACTTAGATCTCCGGCCGCAGACAAATCAAAACAGAGTCAAAATTTCCTCGGTTTGGGATTTCAATAAAATAAATGATGTCCCGGAACACCGTAAAAATCCGGGTGGCGACTCTGAAACTAATAAATAAATCCCAAATCCGCATAATGTCACTTAAATTAGAAAAACTCCCGTATCCAATCCCGTGTCGGAAAAAGGAGGTATGACATGAGGTATGTTGTGTAAGCACAGAAGTAGTGCCTCATCTTTTGAGCTGTACAGGTCAGAGCACAACAGGTACATTCCAGCAGAGAATACCTCGCTTCATATGGAGTGAACTTCTTACTCAGGTAATAGATAGCTTGATCCTTTCTCCCTGTCTCGTGGTGCTGCCCCAGAACACAGCCGAAAGCTCCATCTAGCACTGCAAGGTAGAGTAGCAAGGGTATACCTGGATCTAGCGGGACCATAACTGGTGGTGTTGATAAGTACTCCTTGATTTTGTCGAAAGCCTTTTGACAATATTCAGTCCAACTAGTTGCAGCATCTTTCTTCAACATCTTGAAAATGGGATCACATATAACTGTGGACTGGGCTATGAACCGGCTCATGTAATTTAGCCGTCCCAAGAAACTCATTACATCTTTCTTACTCTTTGGCGGTGGCAGCTCCTGGATGGCTTTGACTTTTGATAGATCCAATTTTATCCCTTGGCGGCTGACAATGAATCCAAGTAACGTTCCGGCAGGAACCCCGAATGCACATTTTGCGGGGTTTAGCTTCAGGTTGTACTTCCGCAGTCAATCGAAGAACTTCCTTAAATCTGTTATATGATATGTAGATTTCTTAAATTTGATAATGATATCATCCACATACACCTCGATCACCTTATGTATCATGTCATGAAAGATGGTAGTCATAACCCTCATGTAGGTGGCCCCAGCATTCTTTAGACCAAATGGCATCATCTTATAACAGTATACTCCCCAAGGTGTAATGAAAGTACCTTTCTCAGCATCTTCCTCATCCATCCAGATCTGGTGGTAACGGGCGAAATAATCCACAAATGATTGGAGTTCATGTTTGGCACAATTGTCGATTAAAATGTGTACGTTTGGGAGCGGTAAGTCATCCTTTGGGCTGGCTCTATTGAGATCTCGATAATCGACACAAACCCCGACCTTCCCATCCTTCTTCGGAGCCGGCACGATGTTGGCCATCCAAGTTGGATATTTGATCACTCTGAGGACCTTGGCGTTGATTTTCTTAGTAACTTCCTCTTTGATTTTCAGACTCATATCAGGCTTGAATTTCCTATGTTTTTACTTCACTGGTGGACACATTGGGTTTGTGGGCAACTTGTGAGCCACAATGGATGTACTTAGCCCGGTCATATCATCCTATGACCATGCAAAGATGTCCTCATACTCTTTCAACAACTGTGTGTACTCTTCTTTTCCTGATGGCGACAAGTGGATGCTGATGCGAGTCTCCTTGACAATTTCAGAATCTCCAAAGTTGATTATTTTTGTTTCATCCAGGTTGGACTTAGGCTTGTTCTCAAAGTCTTCTACTTCTCTAACGATTTCCCTGGGTATGACATCTTTTTATTCCGAATCACTATCCTTTTGTTGTGTTACTGATTACTTGTCACAACCACTGGTTCATCAAGACAGGAAATACTAATGCTGTATAGATAAAGATATGAGAGGAAAATGGTAATAATAAATATCGATTCATTGAAGCATAAAAGCGATTTTCAATAATTTAAAAAACGTTTTGGAACACTGGAGATTTTATTTAAAACAAAATGCAAAAGGGAAATCGTTTTCTTTGAAAACAAAATAAATTATAATGTTCAGCATTGCTATCTCGGGACTCGTCGGGCGCTGGATGGTCTGACAGTCCAATTCTTGAGGAATGATCCTTTCTCCACAGCTCGGATGGTAGGGCCTTCCTCCTCCTCCTCAACGATTACACAACAATCCATGTCCTCATCTTCCAGGAACAAGTTCCTTAAGGCTGCCAACACTTCCTCCTCCTCTGATCCTCATATGGTGTCGACCTGTTGGAAAGTCTGACTCAAGTTGGGTATAGGCTGCTCCAGTGGGTAGTATGGATCTCTGCTCGATTGCTAAGCCATCCTAGGTGAGGTCCGAATTTCAATCACATCATATATAACCGTTGTGGCTTGTTCTCACGGATTCCGATCTTTGCCCGAATCGGCTAGGCTAACACTGTGGCTTGTGCACAACACACGAAGTCCGATCTCTTCCCGATCGGCTAGGTCATCTCAACTGTAAATAGTGAGTACAATAATCATCATCAAATCATAATCATATCACAATATCAAGTCATCCATGTGTACGACATGGAGTCCGATCCCAGCCAGACCGGATAGGCCTTCTCACCCCTAGGACATTCTCCTAGTACAATTATGGGTGTTTTAGATCACTTACATCATTTCTAACCTTTTTGATTCCCAACACATATTGTTCTTTGATTCGTCTTTCATATCATTAGAATCCTTTGATTCACATTTCACAACAATTCATCCTTTAATGCATATTCCATAACCATCCATTCCATTAATGCATAATTCACAACAATTCAACCTCATGTTTCGCATTTCACATCATTACCATCTCTTTACCCACATTTCATATCATAAGAAGGAATATAATGATCACAACTCATATACTCAAGTAGCACAACGATATGGTATTAGCATGGAATGACATAGAAGCAAAGATTCCTCAATTAGGCACATAAAACACATAAATTCCATAGATATCCGACAAGGGAATCATACCCGGAAAGTGAGCACAATGGATTTATCCTATGAGGATTAGAGTTAGCTATACATACCTTGAGTTGGAATTTTTCTATAATTTCTATCAAAAATCACCGGACCTTCTAACGCATTCAATCTAATTTACAATGTGACACATTCAAACTTAGAGTTAGAAACCTTGACCTCCTTTGGGAATTTTATCAACTACTATGTGGTCCTTTAGATTAACTAACCCCTTTTTAGTGAAATATTGCCCTAGCTTACTTCCCGTTGCTAGATTATGGTAGATTATTCACATGCATGCAAGGTCTTAACTTTCATCTTCAAGAACCAACCTATGTGTGTTCTATTCTAACTAAAATCTGAAAATTTGGGGAAATGGGGTGAAGACTTACCTCTTATGGTGAAGAAGATAAATACTACTCAATTAATTCCAGGCCTGAGTAGAGATGGAGGATCAACTTGGGGAAGATGGGGACTTCTCTCACTAGAACCCATCACTTCTCTCTATATTAATCAGATAGTTGTTAAAAATGAAGGGGAGGGGTGTTTTATAAAGCTGGGGTTCGGGTTTTAAAATTTGAAATTAGAAGTCCCGAAGCAGGAAATGCGGTCAGGAATGCGATCGCATTCCTGCTATGCGGTCCCCATTCCTGTAGCATAAATGGCCCTCAAATGGACCAAAAAATAAACCGGATTGCCCAAGTATGGGACCCCTATGTGGTCCCCATATCTGTTATGTGATCACATAACCTCCTCCACAAAAATGGAGGTGCAAGAATGCGACAGCTATGCGGTTCGCATTCTCAAACTACGATTGCATCTTGGGCCGCATAGCTTTCCTCAAATTGGACAACAGACTGTCCATGTATGAAACCACTATGTAGTCCGCATACCTAATCTGCGATCGCATAGTGAGCCGCAGACCTGCGCAAATCTGGAAAATTATATCTTTAAGTCCTGTGGTACTTTTTAATCCAAAAGGGACCGTTTTAAGATTTACTACAGATATAACAATATGGCGGCCTACCCGGGCATTCTTTTTAGTCAAGAAAATTTATAGGTCTTTACATACTCCCCCACTTAAAATCATTCGTCCTCGAATGAGGACTCGGGGAGTCACTTTGGGTAAGAAAACACAAAGACACCAGCCCCCCTCCCAATTTTCACCAACTCCGATATTTTTTGAAAGTTTTGCCAGAGTTTCCTCTATAAATAGGCTTATCTACCTGTCAGAGGGCCCCCGAAACATTTTCAACAAGTTCCACATAATTTCAACTACTTCATGAGTTGTACAAAGTGCAGATAAGGCAACGAATTTCACATAAATCAGTTATTTCAATGGGTTGCACATAATTCAACTAACACAATACCCACAAATATGGCACAAGGTTGAAAAACAATCACATGAGGAAGGAAGATAGGGAAGTGGGGTGTTTCTTGCACAAAATAAGACACAAATTACATTTTCCTAAAGACAACAAATCTTCAAAACCACTACTTGACTTATTCAAACAAATGACGGTATTTTTCTTTCATTTCACTTTCTGTTTCCCACGTGGCTTCCTAGACTTGTTGACTCCGCCATAACAGTTTAACTGAAGAAATATCCTTGTTTCTCAACCTACGAACTTGCCTATCAATAATAGCAATGGGAACTTCTTCATATGACAACTCTTCATTAACTTCAGCAGTCTTAACCAGTACGATGGCATATGGATCTCCAACTACCTTCTTCAGCATGGACACATAAAACACCAGGTGCACTAATGACATCTGAGGGAGCAACTCCAGCCTATACGCCACTTGTCCTATCATTTGCGCGATCCTATACGGTCCGACATACCATGGGCTCAACTTCCCCTTCTTTCCAAACCGCATGACTCCCTTCATGGGAGATACCATCAAGAATACCCAATCATCTACTTGAAACTCCAAATCCCTACGACGAACATCCGAATAAGATTTCTGATGACTTTGAGAAGTTTTAAACCTCCCCGAAATGACTCTAACCTTCTCCATAGCTTGATGTACAAGATCCGATCCTAGCAGTTCTGCCTCTCCAACTTCGAACCAACCAATTGGAGATCTACACCTTCTTCCATACAATGCCTTAAATGGGTCCATCTGAATACTAGCATGGAAACTGTTGTTGTAAGCAAACTCTATAAGCAGCAAGTAATAATCCCAGCTACCCTTAAAATAAATCACACAGGCTCGTAACATGTCTTCAAGCGTCTGAATAGTCCGCTCTGCTTGCCCATCAGTCTGTGGGTGGAATGTTGTGTTAAGATTTACCTGCATACCCAAACCTTGCTGGAATTTCCTCCAAAATTTGGCTGTGAACTGGGCCCGTCGATCCGAACTAATAGATTCTAGAGTGCCATGTAGTATGACTATTTCTTTGTGATGTTTTATACGTCAATACCACACCAAGAAGATAGGTTACTTTGTGTGGTATTCAAATTTTCAAGTTGCTGTCTCTCTAGAAGAACCTAGTTCTTCTTGGTGTTCCAACTTCTACTGTTGCGGAATAATAAAAGAAATAAAGTAAAAACACAGAGATTTTTACGTGGAAAACATCTGGCTCAAAAGGTAAAAAACAATGACCTACTCCTTAGTAGGATTTACTCAAACTTTTCACTCAAAACTGTGAACCAAACGGACTTACAAAATAAACTCTTTTGTAATCCTAGGACTAACTCTAATCCCTTCGTAGTAATTAGCCTCTAGCTAATACAAGCTTCAAGTTAACTCTAACTTGAACAATGTGTACCTATTACAATTGCTTCTATGAAAGCTGAAAAGATACAATATTAAATCGCCTACTCCAACCAACTAGACTCAATGACAAACAGATGGAACTGGTTCTTCTAGCTGGTATGTAGCCTTTGTATCGCACAGTAATTCTGCTTGCAAAATCTTTGGGAATTTTTCTTTCAGGTCTTGATTCACTTCTGCACTTGTGCGTTATTTTTAATTCAAGCAAGAATACTTCAAATATTTATAGAGTCAGTTGTTGAGTTTGTCGTACGGTTCTGGTATAACTCTTCCTGGGAGAACGAGTTCGTATTAAACTCAATTTCCTTCCTTCGTTACTGTCCTTGCTAAATTCAACATCTATTCACTTATCAATTTGCAACCTTTTCGCATTAGGAGACACTCGCTTTGTTCATTGATACTTCACAATCGCAATCATCTCCTATGCATATACGGTCATGTGCCAACGCGTCAGGTCAAGTATGTGTGCTCTGATGGACCTGGTTCAACTGGTTAGATATTTGTCAATCCTCCAAACTATGCAGTGACTTGGGACAACAAATTCCCCTTTTTTGATGATGACAAACTCTGTGCTTCTCCCTGTATACAGTTCAAACACTTTGTATGTTTTTTAAGCATTAATCATAGAGAAACCAGGTTCATTATTAGGTTATAATTATCACTTGAAATATAAAAGCACATGTCTTCTCCCTTTTGGCATCATCAAAAAGTTTGCAAAATGATAAACCTACCAGATGTAATTAACAATTACTCATGGCCATTGAGGCAAGTACAGGTGCAAACATGATTAATCATCATAAGAAACCAATAAATGTAAGCTATCAAAGAAACTGAGACAAGTCAATAACAAAAACAACAAAATTCATTGATTAATACGCAAGTCAAGCACCATACAAAAAAAACTAAAACAGCCATAACCATGAGCAAGACAGAATATAAACAACAGAAAAACGTCCCAAACTGGGCACTGAAAGGGGGTTTAGGTATCTCTGGACAACTTAAGGATGGAAAGGTGCATAGGAGGTTGTTGTCTTGGTTTGTAGAAGAGAAAGCATCTGGTTAAGAACACCCTCATTCTTTTTCTTCTCTTTTGCTAATTCAGCCCTGAGAGCATCCTGCTCAGCTTCAACCTCAATCAAACGAGATTTCAAACGAAGGATCTACATATCCTTGATCTCGCTTTCCTGTACCAGAGTTCTGACTTTGCTGTTGACATGCTGCTTCCTAGATGAACCAGGTTCATATGCAGGAACTTTGACAGTATAATCGTAATCCAGCAAAGTAACCTTCCCAAAATAGTCCTTGGCAGTAGCCATCTAAGACTTTTTTACAGGAACATCAAAACGAGCAAGCACAACTGTCAGAATAAAGCCATATGGGATTGCATGTGCTTTTTTTCCATTCACAACTCTATCCAAGAGTTGGATGATGAAGTCTAGCCAGTTGATATGCTTTCCCCTATACAAACACTCCATCAAGGTCAGATCCATATAGTTGTCTATGTGCCTTCGTTATTGTCTTGGCAGCAAGAACTTGATGACAAACTCGAAGAACAACTTGTGCTCTGGCTTCATTTCACTTTTGTAGACTGGCCTGGGTTCAATTTCACTTTCATTTTCATTGAAGAATCTGGTAATGGTTATTGCAGAGGCCATCCCATCCAAACTAGGCGATCTTTGCCTAGTGTAATCTTCGTAGCCCTCGGCAGGAATGTTCAGATTTTTTCCTAGCTCTTTAGCATCAAAGGAGACTTGAATTTCTTTGACTGTGGTAGTGACACTTCCGTGCTTGACCACTGCATTACCCATGAACTCCACCAGTTCAGCTCTAGCCAACCTTCCTTCCATGTGAAGGACCATGTTCTTCCACCCCTGAACATCTAGTATGTCTAGCAGATATCACATCCCAGGTTCCTCGAGATCCTTCAACAACTTTCCCTTCAGAATTGTTCTTTCGCCGAACAAGGTGATTCTGTCAGTCACCTCATCAACTTCCCCCTCATCTTCTCCACTCCACTCTTTATCATCATCTTTCTCAATGACCTTCACTTTTCTTGCCTTGGACCTGGTCCTTTTAACAGTTTTTGTTGGTGTGGCAGACACTTTAGCTGACTTCTTTGAAGAAGCCTTAGCCCATTTTGATTTTGGTGCCTCAACCACAACAGGAGCAGTCTGCTTCTCATGATGGACCAGGTCCATCGTATCCTCTTTAACCACAACAGTCTCCACAGGATCTCCTACTTTAGCCTTTCCCTTTGCAGATTTCTTTTTCTTGCTCTCTAGTAGAGCCCTCTCAAATATTTATTCTTCCTCTCCCACAGCACTACGTGTAGCATGCACCTTAGGAACATGAGCAGCAGCAGCTACAGAAGCTTTCCTCTTCTTAGAAGGAACTGGGTTAGTAGCCTTCTTGGACTTCTGAGTCCTCCTTTTCTTGGGGTTATAGGACTCCCCCAGTTTCCTTAGCTATTCAGCCAACATCTCATGCGCAGATGAAACAGGTTCATCTGCTCCTTTCTTCAATCTTGCTAAACCTGCCGATGCTTCCTCGACTACACTTCCCTCTAACTCTGTGACATCTTCTCCAACCTTCTTAGGAATGGGATCACAGATATCCAATGTGGTGCGATCCTCCCCAAATCCCTCTCTCTCAAGAAATTTTCATTTTCCCAATTTTCTTTGCCTACTCGGCACTTCAACATCAACTACCGACCCAACCAGAGCAAAACATGTTCTCAGCATTAACAGATTTAGAAATAGCATCAAGATTACCTTGTTCATAACTTGATTAACCAGGTGCTTTATCCTCGTTGGCTGATATAAAAGATTCACTTGATGATTAAGAAATATTATCTTTTTCAGCCTGTAGAATTTCCTCCAAGAATCTTGCACGGGACCCAGAAGCCATTGATTTTCTGGAAAGCACCTTTACACGACGAGCACTGGGGGGCTGGGTTAGGGTTAGATGTGGGTTTTGGAATAGGAGGGTTTTCAGGGGTTGAGGTTCTTTCTTGTGATTTGTATACAGATGGAGAATTTGAATCGGATTCATAAAGCCCTCCATCATAATCATGATTTGGCGATGAAGAAGAAGAAGCATGTGTTGGTGAAGACATGATTACGAGTGTGGTTAGGAAGAAAAGAAAAGTGATCAGTTTTGGGTAGAAGAATAATGATCTTGGTTCGACTTATTTGGTTATTAAGATGGGAGGTAATGATGGCCTTTTATAAGTTTTGGCTATTAATTTTACAACGGGCATAATTTTTATTCAAGTGGGAGTCTAATAGTTGTAGGAGTGTCATTGATTAGACAGTTAAGAACTCCCTACCTCTAGGCAATTGAGTACCGATGGGACTACTTGGAACATGTTCATTTAGGGATTAGTACAAAGAATTTGAAATGAACCAAATATAGATAGAATCCTGCTCATGTGTGACTGTAATTAATTCAATAATTGTATGGGGATGAGCACATACCTTGTCAGTCAAATGAACCAGCAGAGATGAACCGGGTTCATCGTGTTAAAGTCCTTAATTTGTCTCAATTTACAAAGATAAAGAAACATCATTAGAAACCAGGGAATCATATTAATACATGGAAAGAGAGTATGACAGTAAAGTCATGATGCTGAGCAATGATTAGTCTGGTTGATTATCTAAGCTAGTGTTTCTAGCCAAAAAAAAATTTCAATCAGGTGATTTTAATAATCCCTAATTCAAGCATGTTTCTCTCAAAATGCTCCCTGCTCAGTGCTTTAGTAAATATATCTTCAATTTGATGATCAGTAGCACAAAATTCAATTGAGATCATTCCTTTTTCATAGTTATCCCTCAGGAATCGGGTTTTTCATCATACTTATGGCACTAGTGTTATCACAAAAAATAGGAATGCATCCCACATCTATACCAAAGTCCATGAGTTGTTGCTTGATCGATAGCAACTGAGCACAGCTAGAGGCTGCAGGCATAAATTTAGCCACAACAATAGACAAAGCTACTGAATTCTATTTCTTGGTGGACCAAGACACAAGGTAGGAGCCCAAAAAGTGAGCCATGCCTGAAGTACACTTCCTACAAGGTCAAAATTACTACCTTTAGGATACCAAAGACACAAATCAGTGGTGCCTTTCAAATATCTCAAAATTCTTTTCACTGTAGTGAGGTGGGACTCCTTTGGATTTGCCTGAAACCTAGCACACAGTCCCATACTGAACACAATAGTAGGTCTGCTGGCAGTGAGATATAATAAAGACCCAATCATCTCTCTGTATAGCTTCTGATCAACGGATGAACCAGGTTCATCCACATCCAATTTTGTGTCTGTGGCTGTGAGAGTGTCTATTTCCTTTGAGTCTTCCATTTTAAACTTCTTGAGCAATTCTTTCACATACTTTTGTTGGTGGATCATTGTTCCATTTGAGTTTTTCTTGATTTTCAAGCCTAATAAGAAGTTTAGCTCACCCACCATACTCATCTCAAACTCACTCCCTATAAGCATAGCAAATTCCTTGCTCAATTTTTCAGAAGTCTCCCCAAATATAATATCATCCACGTATATTTGCACAACAAGGAGATCCTTGCCCTTTTTCTTTAAGAACAAGGTACTGTCAATTTTTCCTCATTTGTACCCATGTTCTATCAGAAATTTTGATAATTGTTCGTACCATGCTCTTGGTCCTTGTTTGAGACCATACAGATCCTTGTTGAGTTTGTATACGTGGTCAGGTGACTCATTGCTTTCAAAACATGGAGGCTGCTTGACAAATACATATTCCTTCAGATAGCCATTGAGAAAGGCACTCTTAACATCCATCTGATGAAGAGTGAATTCCATGTGTGCAACAAATGCTATAAGAAGTATGATTGCCTCCTGTCTTACCACAGGGGTTGCCACAGGGGAAAATGTCTCATCATAGTAAATTCTATCTTCTTGACTATACCCTTGAACAACTAGTCACGCCTTATTTCTTGTAACAGTTTCATCCTCATCGAGCTTGTTCCTGAAGACCCACTTGGTGACAATCACTGATCTGTCTAGTGTCCTAGGTACCAAGTGTCATACTTGACTTCTTTCAAACTGATTCAGCTCTTCTTGCATGCATTTACCCTATCAGCATCTTGTAGGGCTTCCCCAATGTTCTTTGGTTCGATCATGGATAGAAAGGCATCAAACGCACACAGATTTTTCAAGGATGATCTTGTTTTGATTCCGGATGTCAAATATGTTATGATGTTCTCAAGAGGGTAAGAACTCTGATATCTGTGTGGTTAGAGTACTAGTTGTTCATTCCTAGACAATTTCATGGTGTCTTGTTGTTGTGGAGCAGGATCAAGGCCAGGTTGCATATGTTGAATTCCCCCTGTCATGTTGCTTGGGGTAGTTGAATCTGGTCGATCACCTGTTCCACCTTCCATGTTTGTTTCAATATGATCACTGCTTCTCACTAGTCCAAGCTCCTCGTCTTCTTGTTCCTTTCTCTCAGAATGAGTGTTAGTTTCATCAAAGACAACATGCACACTTTCTTATACACACATAGTTCTTTTATTGTATATTTTATAAGCTTTGCTATGTGATGAATATCCCAAGAACACTCCCTTATCACTTTTGGGGTCAAATTTTCCTAGGGAATCTTTTCCATTGTTATGCACAAAACACTTGCATCCAAAAGCCCTCAAGTGGGATATGTTGGGCTTTCTCCCTTTCAGCAATTCATAGGGAGTTTTCCCTACCAGAGGTCTGGTCATTCATTTATTGATTAGGTAACAAGCAGTGTTTATTGCTTTATCCCAGAAGTTGTGAGGTAGCTTCCTAGATAGAAGCATGGTTCTTGCCATGTCTTCAAGAGCTCTGTTTTTCCTTTCAATAAACCCATTTTGCTGTGGGTTTCTAGGAGCAGAAAATTTATGATTGACACCATTTTCATCGCAAATATCAGCAAACTTAGCATTCTCAAATTTAGTACCATGGTCAGATCTTATTGATGCTAGTTGACGTCCTAATTGATTTTGAGTTTTCTTGACAAATGAGGTGAACATATCAAATGATTCATCCTTAGATGCCAGCAATAAGGTCCAAGTAAACCTTGAATAATCATCAACTAGCACCATCACATATCTCTTACCACATCTGCTCAGAGTCCTCGTATGACCACACAGATCCATATGAACCAGTTCCAACGTCCTGGTGGTACTGACTATTTTTTTACTTTTGAAAAGAGACCTTACCTACTTCCCCCTGGCACATGCCTTACAAAACTTGTCTTCCTTGAACTTAATGTTAGGAAGCCCTACCACTATGTATTTAGAGACTAGTTTGTTTAGCTGATTTAGACTTGCGTGACCAAGTCGTTTGTGCCACAGGAGGGGATAACTGTCCAACACACTTAGGAAAGTGAGTTCATTTTCAGACAGTGTGGACAAGTCTATGACATAGATGTTATTCATTATTTTTCCCTACAAAACAATCTTGTCAGTAAGCAGGTTAATCACAAAACATTTTGTGGAAGTAAAGGCAACCAGGTTATCTCTGTCACGTAGTTGTGATACACTGATCAGACTATATTTCAAGCCATCTATGAGATACACATGTTCAATGGATCGTGTGTCACCCTTACCTACCTTACCAACCCCAATAATTTCACCTTTCTTTCCATTTCCGAAGGAGACATTTCCTCCTTTGAGACTTTCAAGTGAAAGGAATTGTTCCATGTTCCCTGTCATATGCTTTGAGCAGCCACTATCCAAATACCAAATTTGGCTGCCTCTTCTCACTTGAACCTACAAAAAGAATCAGGGGTTAGTTTTAAGAACCCAAACTAGTTTGGGTCCTTTTCTATGATAGAATGGATGAATCAAGCTTTTTCTAGCCCAATTTGGTAGCCAATTATTCTTTTTGACAAACCTCTCATTTTTTCGACTGGCCAGCTCTTTTAGAGTACACTCATATTTGTAGTGGCCAGTCTTACCACAGTGAGTGCAGATTTTATTTTCAGGGAGAGTGAGATGCTTGCTTTTGGGATCCCACTTAGGCAATTGACTCCCAAAACCAATCCCTCTTCGGTTGCTACTATGATTCTCTTGAAGCCATATCAGGGCATCAGAGGATTTATTCCATTTACAAGTTCGATCTAATTCATGTTTGACTTTGCCAAGTTCTTCTTTAAGAGTTCTTATCCGTTCATCCTTGGCATACATCTTATCTTTTAGTTTTCCCACGTTTTCTTCTAACATGATATGAGAATGATCAACAACCTTTTTACTGGATCCTAGCTTTAGCTTTAAGTTTTCAGATTTTAGTTCTAGAATCGCAGTTTCAAGCGGATGAACCTGGTTCAATAAGACAGTGTTTTTCTGTTCAGATTTACTAAGTTTGTAGAGAGTTGTGCCTTCTCTTTGGTTGTTTCTTTGGAATCATCCATGAAATCAAGTAGAAACTCAGAGAGTTTTTCCCTAGATAGGAACTTTATTTTATTCTTAAGATGGGAGATACTTACCTCTGGTTCTTCATGTGATTCCTCATCGGATTCTCCAATTTCCATGAGCGCCTGATCTTCATTCTCCCCATCTTCTGATTTTTCATCTGAACTTTCCCCCCAAGCAGCAACCATAGCTTTTGTTGTGGTTTTATTGGGTTGGGCATGTTCCTTCTTCATGTTCCTTCTTTCATATCTCTCCTTTTTCCATTCTACTTCCCAGTTAGGATAATTTTTGATGAGATGGTCAGTATTAACACATTTGTAGCATCCCTCGTTGGTTTGCCTTTTTGGGGATTTTGTTTTGTTTGTTTACTCCTCTAGAGATTCCCTTCTTCCTCATGAGAAAGTTTCTGAATTCTTTGGTAATCATGTCCATCTCATCTTCCTCCATATCTACTCCCTCAGTGATTCTTAGTGCTAGACTCCTCTCCTTCTTTGGACCATCCATCTCTATTGTCTGCCTTCTGAGTTCAAAGGCAATGAGGTTTCCAATCAGCTCATCCAATCTCAGGGTTGCCATATTTTTGGATTCCTGGATAGCAGTGATTTTGCTTTCCCAAGAAATAGGCAAGACCCTTGTCAGGATCTCCTCAACCCTGTCCTCTTCAAGAATGACTCTTCCAAGAGACTTCAGTTCATTAGTCAAGGTTGTGAACCTTGTGTACATCTCTTGGATAGTCTCTCCTTCTTCCATAGTGAAGTTTTCATACTGAGAGTATAGTAGAGTACCTCTTGACCTTTTTACCTGAGGTGTTCCTTCATGGGCTACTTGCAAGGTATCTCAAATCTCTTTGGCAGTGGTGCAACTTTGGATTTTATTGTACTCGTCTGGACCTAGTCCACATACTAGCCACTTCTTGGCTTTTGTATTCTTTTTCCAACACCCTAAGCCTTTCCTCATTTGAACCTCCCCTCTCGTCACGCTTGCCGACAACCCGCTTTCTATCCCCCCGAGCACTCAGTGAAAGAAGAGGAATCAAGTCATGCAGTTTTCTTCAGATCCTCAGCAGTGCAATCAGCTCTAGTATTTGGTACATCTATACCTTCACCAGTCTTTATCATGGTGGCTAGAGGACCATCAGTGACTATGTCCCAGAGTTCATAGTCTTCTCCAATTAGGTGATCCTTCATCATGTTCTTCCACCAAGAGTAATACTGGCCATTGAAGAGTAGTGGTCTTGCAGTTGATTGACCATCCCAGTTTCCAGGTGGTGCACTAATCTTGATCTTCTCCAAGGTGTTAGCCTTTCAAGGATAACCTGCTCTGATACCAATTTATGTTTTATACGTCAATACCACACAAGAAGATAGGTTACTTTGTGTGGTATTCAATTTATCGAGTGCTGTCTCTCTAAAAAAACCTGGTTCTTCTTGGTGTTCCAACTTCTACTATTGTGGAATAATAAAAGCAGTAAAGTAAAAACACAGAGGTTTTTACGTGGAAATCACTTGGCTCAAAAAGTAAAAAACCACGACCTACTCTTCAGTAGGATTTGCTCAAATTCTTCACTAAAAACTCTGAGCCAAACGGACTTACAAAATAAACTCTTTTGTAATCCTAGGACTAACTCTAATCCCTTCATAGTAACTAGCCTCTAGCTAATTTCTACAAGCTTCAAGTTAATACTAACTTGAACAATGTGTACCTATTACAATTGCTTCTATGAAAGCTGAAAAGATACAATATTAAATCGCCTACTAAAACCAACTAGACTCAATGACAAACATATGGAACTAGTTCTTCTAGCTAGTCTGTAGCCTTTGTATCACATAGTAATTCTGCTTGCAAAATCTTTGGGAATTTTTCTTTCAGATCTTGATTCACTTCTGCACTTGTGCGTTCTTTTTAATTCAAGCAAGAATACTTCAAATATTTATAGAGTCAGTTGTTGAGTTTATCGTACAGTTCTGGTACAACTCTTTCTGGGAGAACGAGTTTGTATTAAACTCAACTTCCTTCCTTCGTTACTGTCTTTGCTGAATTCAACTGCTATTCTCTTATCAATTTGCAACCTTTTTGCATTAGGAGATACTCTCTTTCTTCATTGATACTTCACAATCGCAATCATCTCCTATGCATCTACGGTTCATGTGCCAACGCGTAAGGTCAAGTATGTGTGCTCTGATGGACCTGGTTCAACTGGTCAGATATTTGTCAATTTTCAAAACTATGCAGTGACTTGGGTCAACACTTTGATATATAACTGAGCATACTGTTCTACAGTATCCGTGGACTTTACTGGCAAGAAATGCGCTGACTTTGTGAGCCGATCCACTATCACCCAAATTGAGTCGAACTTACGCGGAGTCCAGGGTAACCCCACCACAAAGTCCATATTGATCATCTCCCATTTCCATGTTGGTATTTCCATAAGTTGCGCCAAACCAGCAGGCCTCAAATGCTCGGCCTTCACTTGTTGACAATTCGGACACCTAGCCACAAAGTCCGACACACCCCTCTTCATACTATTCCACCAATAAATCTCCTTGAGATCGTGATACATTTTAGTAGAACCTGGGTGTACGAAATACCTGGAATTTTGAGTGTCCGCCATTACCCTCTCTCGAAGATCATCCACGTCCGGAACATATAGCCTCCCTTGGCATCGGTGAAAACACCGTCATCATTGCCGAGTGAAAATGTTGTAGTCTTGTGATTCAGAATCGCCTCTCTCAACTGCGCCAATGATGGATCCCTGATTTACTTTTCCTTGACTTCCGCTACAAGTGAAGACTCCACTCCATTGTGCACTACAACATTCCCTTCATCTGAGGCCGAAAGACAAACCCCCAGACTGGCCAACTGAGAAACCTCTCTTGCCAAAGGCCTCTGACCTGCTTCCAAATGAGCCAAGCTATCCATGGATTTCCGACTAAGAGCGTCGGCCACCATATTCGATTTTCCTGGATGGTAAAAAATATTCATATCATAATCTTTGAGCAATTCCAACCATCTTCGCTGCCTTAAGTTCAATTCCTTCTGTTTGAACAAATACCGAAGACTCTTGTAATGTGTGAACACGTCGACATGGATCCCATAAAGATAGTGCCGGCAGATTTGTAATGCTAACACAACTGATGCGAGCTCCAAATCATGCGTCCAAAAATTCTTCTTGTGATTCTTGAGCTATCTTGAAGCATACGCTATTACCTTACCACATTGCACCAACACACATCCCAGTAGCTTCTTGTATTTTTCTAATTTTAATATTAGTGTAGTATTTTTAATTTTAGATTATTTTAGAAAAAAATGAAGAATTGCCAAATGCAAAAAGATTCCATTTTTATCTCTAGTAACTAACTCTCACTCACTCACTTTCTTGGAAATTTCTCATTATTCACACACTATACACATATATTCTGCACATTGGATTCTTTTGCACAGCACACACATATTCTTTTTTTCTTGGAAGTCACGCACTCTGCTTATACCCCCTCCCCCGTCTGAGTTTTTCCCCCATTTTTCTCCCTCGTCTCTCTTATAAAAACACACTCACAAATACATAAAAGGGGGACGTAGACAGATAGACAAAAAAAATGAGAGAAAACCAGCGGCCACCCCTTAGTCTCTCACTCCTAACCTAACCTCCCCATTCCTTAAGACTCTAATTTTAGAGCTTACCCCCAATTCCTAAAAAGAATCAGAGAACTACCAAAATCTCCACTTGACCTCATTTTGCATCTCCAAGAACGGCAACCATGGGAGGAAAGAAACGAAGAGTCTAACTTAGAGACTGAAAATACTTCTCGGTCCCAAAAATCCTCGTCTGCAGCTTCACCATATATACGAAAATCAGAAAATCAACTCCTTTTCCCCCATTGTTATAAGACACCAACAAGCTCCACAAAAATTCCATACAAAAACCAACTAAAAAACTCTATATCCAGCTATGGAAATAAGCTGAAAACACCATTTTTCGTCACTAAAATCGAACCCAAATCAGCCCCTCTTTTCGTCCAAAAAAAGACCCCCAAAACTGATCTCAGAGCAGCTCCAAAACTGAGCTGAAAACACCAAAATCAGCAGCAAACCCAGCTACAAAAACCCTCATGAAATCCCACAAAAGCAGTCCCAAAATAGACTAGTTTCTACCCTCAAAATACAGCAGAAAAACATCTGTGAACAACTCCAAAAAAAAGCTCAAAATTGCTCTTAAATTCAGTTTCTTCATCGCGCGAATCGTCTGCCGAACCAGCAGCAAAACCAGCTGCAAACAGCCACATAAGTCACCATGTACACCACTTCGAGCCACTCTGAAACACCAGCAAAACAACCTCCAAACTCAGCTGAAAATGTGCTGCCAAAACATCTCAAACCCAGCTGAAATTCAGCTCCAAAAACAGATAAAAAAAAATAGCAATAACAAACCCCAAAACCAGCAATTTTCAGCTCGAACTCCTCGCCAAAACCCAACAAAATCCAGCTCGAAAACAGCCAAAAAGGCAGCTGAAATCATCCCGGCAAAAGTGCAGTCAGAATCAGTCAAAAATCACATCAAAACACACAAGATCCAATCGAGCTCGAGCTTCGCAGACGAGTTTTTCTTTGAACTCCAATCTTGGTTACATATTTGACGCGCCGGTGTACTGTCAGAGGTTGATGACCGTCTTTGTTCACAGTTGGTTTCTAAATATAAAGAAAGTTTGCTACAAAGGTTCTTTCTCCTTTACTTTATTGTTAATATATTATTATTCAAATGGTTTGTGAAGTCATTTCATGTTGGTTGATTATTCTTTATATTTGAAGTAAATATTGGTTCTTTTTGCTGTTGTTAGCCTCATCTAGGGACTTTTAGAGAACTAATGAGTAAATACTTCTTAATTAAGGCTAAACAGGCAGTTTAATAAGTTTTTGGAATCAATCTTAGTTTGTCTTATCCTTGAATAATAATAATTTGCCCATAATTGAAATAACTTGTTAATTTTTCTTTTGATTTTTTTCAGAATGGTTTATTAACTAAATCAATAGAGTCAGTAACCCTCTTATTAAGTTGAACCTTGATGTTAAAATTTTTTAGAGTTGCAAACTTTTTGTTTTAAGTTGATTTGACCGAACGATTGGCCGTAGATGAAGTTAGCAGGCCATGGGGTAGTAATTTTGATATTAGAAAATGTTAGACTTTTGATTCAAGTTAGTTTGGAATCACATGCTACAACCCTTTCTACACACATTGTAAAATACATATTTAATGACCTTGCACAACAATCTCAAAACTAGTTTAGTAAATAATCCATGAATGCGTTAGTATACTTTAGACGTGATTAATAAATAATTCTTCAAAGTTATGGTTACGGTTTCTGTGGTGTAACTGTAACATCTAACCCCAATTTGAGTGTGCGTTTCATGTGACTCGACCATAACTTCGAATATTATTAAAATAAAAATGTTATAAATCGCGGGTACATTTCATGTGGCATGATTTGCAACGTGTCTAAAACAACAAGTGTACGCCATCGCCACTTGTTTCGGAATAATTCCATAACTATTAAAGGCGGTTCAAAAAATAATAATGCACAAAAGGTTTTAAAACACTCAAATAATTAGACAATTAGGCCAATTATCAATAGTTAAGCGACCGTACTAGAACCACGGAGCTCGGGAGTGCCTAACACCTTCTCCCGAGTTAATAGAATTCCTTACCCGAATTTCTGGTTCGCAGACATTTAACAGAGTCAAAAACTTCCTCGGTTTGGGATATTAAGAATAAATGGTGTCCCGGAACACCGTATAAAATCCGGGTGGCGACTCTAAATAAGTAAATCCCAAATTAGAATAATGTCACTTTAATTGAAAAAACTCCCCTATTCCCCCTACCCGGGGTGAAAAAGGAGGTGTGACAGCTCTGAAGACTCTGCTGGGGAAAAGAGAACCCAGAATCTCTGGTCCAGGTTTCAAGAATTCGAGCTTAGAATAATTATTATATTTTGGCTTTCATTATCTGATTTTACGTGTTTAAACCTAATTTGCTAATTGTCGCTTTTTACCGCTTTGATATTATCTGAATTGCATATAAAGTGTGCTGAAACCCTTCTTCTCTCTGAGTCTTCCAAATCATCTGGGAAGTGTGCACTTCGTGTGACTTCTTTTCTGTTAGAGTCATCCAAATTTTAGAACGAGGTACGGACAAATTGCAAAGCCGATGAAGCTTCTGTATTTCCTGGTACGCTGCTCCGACCTCGGCTCGAGCTGTCCGCTCGGGTAAGCCTGGTCTAGAGAAAACCCCCAGGATTTAAGCTTAGAATAACATAGCCTCATGCCGGATACCTAGAAAGAACGATTATTTGCATCATGTGCATTTGACTTAGGGGACTCAACACAGGGGCTGGGTCCGTCTAGGACAGACCCGAAATAAAGGACCATCTTGATCCATCTTACCTGCTATACGTGCATTATTTTATTTCAGCTTGCATGTTGACCGGCTTCTAGAATAAGAAAGAAAATCAAAAAAGGGAAAATCGAAAAAAAAAACAAGTGTGCGAGGTAGTTATTCGAAATATGAAACTCTGTCTATAACTAAGAAAGAAAATAAATAAATGTTCTCAAAAGTCATGTTTCCCCAGTTCCGTCAAAATTGACAGAACTATGCGGATCTGATTCTCACCGGATGTGAGATACGTAGGCAAACCCCATCGGTTCCGGCCCCCAATAATATTTAAAAAAAAATCAAAAAAATAATTCCTTTATTTCCTTCTTTAGCAGTTTTTTAATAGGAAATTATAAACAAATAAAAGATAAAAGAAAAATAAAAGTTTTAGCACCCATAAATATATTTTTACAAAAAATCTCAAAAATATTTTCCTTCTTCCTTCTTAAGAAAAGGGACATTTAAAGGTCGGGATGAAACGCGCAACCGTTCAAACACATGGTAGAAACTTTAACTATTAGGTGCATTTCATCCTAATATGTGATTTCCTATATGTTAAATGGCTCAAACTAACCAGGTTGTTGTATGTGCAAATAAGACAGGTCATATTTAGGTGGTTGGTTTTGTTGGTAGTCTGGTTTCTCATCCTTCACAAGATCCAAAGGTAAAGATAGCCCCCGCAAGCAATATGCCAATCATCGGTCCTGAGGATAGCCCGATATCGACTATTCTGCAGCCTGAATCAACAATTGCTGAAGAAAATAGAATGTTGTGTCGCAGCATATTGGAAATGTGGGACGCCTGGTCTAATGGTAGGGAACCGCCAAGTGTGATCCCTGATTTCCCTAAGTTGATCCCCAGTTCAAATGAGTTTTCCAACGTCCTTGTTCCCAACTCACTCTTCCCATGTGGCCACCCTCTAATGCCGCCTAATGGTCCAGAAATGCCTTATGTCGATCACCCCCAGGGGTCGGATTCAAGGGCACAACCAGCAATGTTCGTTGCATCACCAATCTTCACCACGGCACAACCAACAGTGCCCAAGACAAACTCTTACCCTCAGCACCCTCAATATGAGTCTCCCATGGGTCAGCAAAGAACAATGAGAAACCCCGAGTAGGAAGAAATGGCTCGAAAGATGAGAAGCCTAGAGAAAAGCTTAAAAAACATGTAGGGTTTCAGTGGTCAGAAGAGTGTCTCCTACTCTGATTTATGCATGTTTCCACATGTTCACCTGCCGGTTGGTTTCAAAATGCCAAAGTTTGAAAAATATGATGGGAACGGAGACCTGATGGCTCACTTGAAACGATATTGTAACCAGCTGAGGGGTGATGGTGGAAAAAAAGAGTTGCTAATGGCCTACTTCGGAGAAAGCCTCACCGGAATCGCTGCTGAATAGTATATGGATCAAGAAATTACCCATTGGCATATGTGGGATGATTTGGCCCGAGACTTTGTCTGCCAGTTCCAGTATAATGTGGACATCGCTCCCGACAGGACCACTTTGTCTAATTTGAAAAAGAAAACTGCGGAAAGCTTCCGCGAATATGCTGTCAAATGGCGTGAGAAAGCTTCTAGGGTAAAGCCTCCAATGGACGAAGCAGAAATTGTTACGGTCTTCCTACTGGCCCAAGAGGCTGACTACTTCCAGAGCATGATGTCTGCTATGGGTAGACCGTTCGCCGAAGCTATCAAAATTGGGGAGATGGTCTAAAATGGTTCGAAAACGGGCCGAATCTTGAGTCGAGCTTCTTTTAAGGCTGCATCAGAGGCCGTTCAAAATTGGTCAGGGGGTTTGATGAACAGAAACGAGAGAGAAGAGGGAGCCATGATGACTTCGAGCTTGAAGGGGGGTTGCATGGCATTCAACCAATCATATGTGCTTCCTAAGGTCCCAAAACACCTTTATCCCTATCAAGATGATGCTGCATATGTCGTGGCACCGCCTCCCTATGCGGTGACAAACATGCAACCTTACACATGGCCACAAAAATATACCCAA
This sequence comes from Nicotiana paniculata, assembly GCA_005239505.1. Lineage (NCBI taxonomy): Eukaryota > Viridiplantae > Streptophyta > Magnoliopsida > Solanales > Solanaceae > Nicotiana > Nicotiana paniculata. The sequence continues at coordinate 56,171 of ML320520.1, forward strand.
AACCGAGCTCCACTTCCTAGAAATGCCCATCCTTACCAAGCTCCATATAATCCCCAATAAAATGTTTCTCAATAAAATCCTCGCCCAAGAGAGACTTTCAAAAAGAATCAGTTCACCCCTATTTGGCGAATCGTACTCTAGCTTGTTCCAAAAGTTGGTCAGGACAGGTCTGCTGCAACTAGTGGCCCCAAACCGGCCGAACCCCGAGTACCCCTCGCACTGGGTTGATGCTAGATGTGAATACCACTCAGGAGCAGTGGGGCATGACACTGAAGATTGTTGGACTCTTAAAATAGCAGTGGAAGATGTCATCGAGGTCCAGGCAATAGTGCTCAGGGATGAAGATGGCCCTAATATGATGAACACTCCCTTGCCTGCTCGCACTGGGCCGGTGGTCGGAATGATTTGTAAAGATGAAGAATTTAATCCGGCACTAGAGGTCATTGCAGCCATTGCCGAGACAGAATAAAAGCCAAAACAAACAGTCGCTAAACCTGAAAGTTCCCCCTGTCAGATGCGAGTTTCAGTAGGCAGTCTTGATATCTTTTTTGCGTCCGGATTATCTCAGGGTGTGATCCGGATGTTTTAATTTATTGTCTTACTTTCTGATGTAAACCCTTCTATCTTTAAACTTCAAAAAAAAAATCAATCAAAAAAAAATCAAATGGAATTAATATTTATTTTTTTCCAAGAATGTCTCTTTTCTTAATCTTGTCTATTTTCTTATTCTACTTTTAGTTCTCGTAGATTTCAATAACATGACATGCCTGCGGACTTCATGCCTAGATCTTAAAACGCTGTCAGACTCCGAAATAATGAATCAAGAAGCAAAATGGAAATGAAGTTAGGAAATAAAGCAATAAATCGGAACAACCAAGGGAAAAGTTGGTTCAGATTATAAAGGTCCATACATTACTACAAGAGTACTACCAAAAGAGTGCGTTTGTACTTGGGGTACATCGAAGAAATTGTACCCGAAACAACTGTCAACGCAGGTGTAGTCAAAAGATCTTAAAATGTTGTTAGGGTTCGAAATAATAAATCAAGGATCACAAATGCAAATGAAGTGTGGTCAAGGAAATAAAACAATAAATCAGAATAGCCAAGAGTACTACCAAAAGAGTGCGTTTGTACTTGGGGTACATCAAAGAAAATATCCCTGAAACAACTGTCAATCCAGGTGCAGTCAAAAGGTACTATGTTTGATCCTCCATATATTTTCAAATGTTCTACGATTGGGATGATGAAGGCTTTCATTCTCGCTACCTAAACACCATCAACCCTTTTTGCAAACCCTTTGAGCCGGTTACTCTTCTTTGATTGCCATCTTTGGAATCCGAAAGTATTATTAGGAAAAAAAAATTTGAAAATTTTTTAAAAAATGATGAAAAAGAAACAAAAAAAGAGAGAACAAGGGAAGCATAAGAAATAGAAAACAAAACAAAACAGAGGAAAAACAAAACAAAAAAAAAAAAAAACAAAAAAAAGTTCTCTGAACTACGTTTGACTTGATTCCGAAAGGATACGTGGGCAGCCTCTCCCTGGGATTCAGTCACACCAAAATAAAATCACATATTTCCCGAAGATTTTAAGCTGGGGCAAGTGTTACGATATGTTCGTCGGTGTTTCGCCTGAAAGGTTACAAATTTGTAATTTAGTCCAAATTCTTTTTACCCCAAAAACCATGTTCAAGTCCTTCCGATCAATCGGCAAAGGCGTCCAAAATTGGAGGATATAGTTGTTTGGATCTAATACAAGAAAATAATAGAAATTAAAATGAGAGTCTTATCAGTGAAAACCCACACGGGCACCGTAAGGCGATGGTAAGAAGAGAAATAAAAATGAGAGAGTCTCATCGGTGAAAACCCACACGGGAACCGTGAGGCAACAGTAAGAAGAGAAATGAGAGAGATTAGTCGGTGAAAACCCGCAAAGGGCACCACTGATCAAAAACAGGATAGTTGGTCACTAACACGTACACGGTCTGGGGCAAGGTTTCTCAATCTTGAGGTAATAGTTGTGATGAATTTCTGAGAGTCGGACGGTTTACACGGATCAGGCATCCAGTTCAAAAGACATGTCATGTTCATTGAAGTCCGCATGCACTCTAGATAAGTCCTTACTTCCTTTCCCCGAATGGGATACCTCTTGTTTAAATTCATTGTCCATTCTGTCATTTAATTTCTTTTAAATCCCTTTCAGTCTAACTCTGTTTTCGAAATTAAGGATGGCAAGACTGATTTACAGGGTTCTCATTTGACACGGGCTAATATGCAAAAGGCACCCATCCTCGTCAGGGGCATCAAGTCGATCCTGACTGGCCTTAGCGACTGATGCCTCAAACTCAAAATCCTTGAAAGAGAAAAAAAATCAAATTGAAGTGCCTATAAAGGTGAATGAAGTTGAAAAGTTGAGTCCCACGTGGCTAACCAACTCAACAAGGTCTGAAAAGCTGAAATACTCCACATGCCCTTAAGCTAAAGTTGGAGGAAAAGTCAGAAATGAAAGGCCAAGTAAAGTTGGAAAGGTTAAGTCCCTCACGACCAACCGTTGCAGCAGAATTTAAGGGGCCGAAAATTCCCCTCGATACTCCGGAAATCCAAAAGAAAAGCAAGTGAAAGGCCTACAAAGGCATAATAAAGTTAAAATATAGGGTCCCACGTGACCGATCACCATGATGAGATTTGAAAAGCCAGTATCGCCCGGTTTAGAAATGAAACCCAATCCCTAGTAAACGAGCAAGCAGTTGAGATCTTCGTCAAAAAGGCCCAGATCAAGCAGTTGAAACAATAAAGCCCTCAAAACCAACCACTATTCAAAAACTAACAAATTTTTCTTTTCTTTTGAAAATAGGAACAGGTGGGACTCGAAAGCAACAGTGCAAAAAAGCAGGTGCAACCAAAAGAAATTGCGCAAGGGCTAGAAAGAGCTCTGCATCATTGACTCCAAAAAGGGACGTTTCCCCCAAAAACCCTTTCCCTCACTCACTCATCCTCTGAAAAATAAAATGAAAATAAAAAAAAGAAAGGAAAAAGAAGAAATGAAGTTGAAAATGATTCAAACCTAATGCAGCATAGGGTCCCCAATCCCTAGCCAAACTTTTTCCAACCAAGGACATTCCATTCCTTAGTTGATGCCAACATAAGGTCCCATTCCCTAGCAGACACCAGCATAACCTGGTGATTTCTTCTTTTTCACACACCGGCATGACCTGGTAATCTTTTCCTAACACTGGCATAACCCAGTGATTTCTTTTCCCAGGCAACAATATAACCTGTTGACCTTTCCAGACACCAGCATAACCTGGTGATCTTTTTCTTTTTTCTGACAACAGCATAACTTGTTGATCATGTCCAGACACTGGCATAACCCAGTGATTCTTTTTCAGGCAAGAACATAACCTGTTGACCTTTCCAGACACCAGCATAACCTGGAGATCTTTTTTTTCCTGACAACAACATAACATGTTGAATATTTCCAAACACTGGCATAACCCAATGATCTCTTTTTCAGGCAACAACATAACTTGTTGACCTTTCTAGACACCAGCATAACCTGGTGATCTTTTTTTCCTGACAACAGCATAACCTATTGATCATTTCCAAACACTGGCATAACCTAGTGATATCTTTTCCTGGAAACAGCATAACCTGTTAACCTTTCCAAACACCAACATAACCTGGAGATCTTTTCCTGACAAAAGCATAACCTTTTGATCTTCTCCAGATATCAGCATAACCCGGTGATATCTTTTTCAGGCAACAGAATAACCTGTTGACCTTTCCAGACACCAGCATAACATGGTGATCTTTTTCTGACAACACCATAACTTAGTGATCTTTTTGTGACAACAGCATAACTTGTTGATTATTTCCAGACACTGACATAACCTAGTGATTTCTTTTCCAGGAAAAAGCATAATCTGTTGACCTTTCCAAACACCAGCATAACTGGTTATCTTTTTTTCCTGACAACAGCATAACCTGTTGATCATTTTCAGACACTGGCATAACCCAATGATCTCTTTTCCTGGCAACAACATAACCTGTTCACCTTTCCAGACACCAGGTTATGCTGGTGTCTGGAAAGGTCAACAGAATAACCTGTTGACCTTTCCAGACACCAGGTTATGCTGGTGTCTGGAAAGGTCAACAGAATAACCTGTTGACCTTTCCAGACACCAGGTTATGCTGGTGTCTGGAAAGGTCAACAGAATAACCTGTTGACCTTTCCAGACACCAGCATAACCTGGTGATCTTTTCCTGACAACATCATAACCTGTTGATCATTTTCAGACACGGGCATAACCCAATGATCTCTTTTCCTGGCAACAACATAACCTGTTGACCTTTCCAGACACCAGCATAACCTGGTGATCTTTTCCTGACAACATCATAACCTGTTGATCTTCTCCAGATATCAGCATAACCCGGTAATCTCTCTCCTGGCAACAGTAATATCTGTTGACCTTTTCCTAGACACGGGCATAACCTGGTGATCTCATTCTTGACAATGACATAACCCGTTGATCCTCACCCAGACACCGCCATAACCTGGTGATCGTTTCGTGAAGACAACATAACCTGTCGATCTTTTCCAATATAGGGTCTCCAATCCCTAGTTGATTTTACTTTTTAGGCATAGGTATCCACTCCCTAATCTACAATAACTCCGGGTATACCATTCTCGGCTTTTCATTGCTTTCAATAATAAAGTAGCATAGATTTCGTTACAATAACTAACAAAATTTTCCTAGTGAAAACTGAGGTAGAAAATTTCGTTCATCCGTTTTGATTTTACGCAGGTTACAATGGATTCAGGACGAACAAAAGAAGATGTCTCAATTCAAAATAAAAGAAAAGAAGAAAAGAAAGAGAAGATTGAATCCAAAGCATAGAAGTGGAGAAGACGTGGACTGCGCAGGACGAGATTGGAGTCACCCGTTCTATATATCCCACCTTGATCTAGAAGCTGAAGAAGATTGAACCAGCACATATAGCTAACAAGCATGAAGATACAGATCAAAGTTTGCGTGAAGAACCAACCAAGACTAAAGATCAAACTTCATAAGACTCATAGATGGGAATCTTGTAACTCGTAGCTGATAGGCTTAGATAGTCTTTTAATTTTGATTTTGATATATTAACAGGACCATGGACCGGAGCCTTGACGGAATCTCACTTGACTCTCGAATTCATCACTCCATTCATTCTTCGTGAACTACATGCGACCTGATTCCCTTATAACCCGAGATATGTAGGTTGTCCAAAATCAGGACTCGGTTGCACCTTTTTTTTTTGTTTTCTTCCTCTTTTGATTAACGATATGGTCAAAAATTATTCACACGGCTCACTTTATTTTTTCCTGAAAACACTTCATGTTTCCAAGCAAAGAGGGGCAGTTGTGAGCACCGAATTTTTGACTATATTTGAATTTTTCATCACCGTTTAGTAGGTAAATATTCACTAAGTTTAATTTCGATTTTTAGCCTTTATTTCAATTTTTAGTAGATTTACTTGATAAAATTAAAACTACCAAAAAAAAAGTTACTCTTTTAGATATTGGTTGTGTTTTATTTGTAAAAAGAACAGAAATTCTCAAAAATATGTTTTTCTCCTAATTTTTAAGACTAGCAACTTAAATGTTTTTCCTTATTAGCTTCTTGTGTTTTTCTAATTTTAATAGTAGTGTAGTATTTTTAATTTTAGATTATTTTTAAAAAAGAAAATGAAGAATTGCCAAATGCCAAAAGATTCCATTTTTACCTCTAGTAACTAACTCTCACTCACTCACTTTCTTGGCAATTTCTTATTAATTCACACACTATACACATATATTCTGCACATTGGATTCTTTTGCACATAACACAAATATTCCTTTCTCTTGGAAGTCACGCAGCTCACAACCCCTCCCCCGTCTGATTTTTTTCCCCATTTTTCTCCCTCGTCTCTCTTATAAAAACACACTCACAAACACATAAAAGGGGGACGCAGACAGATAGACACAAACGAAAATGGGAGAAAACCAGCGGCCACCCCTCGCTCTCTCACTCCTAACCTAACCTCCCCATTCCTTAAGACTTTAATTTTAGAGCTTACCCCCAATCCCTAAAAAGAATCAGAGAACTACCAAAAGCATCACTTGACCTCCTTTTTCATCTCCAAGAAAGGCAACCATGGGAGGAAATAAATGAAGAGTCTAACTGAAAGACTGAAAATACATCTCGGTCCCAAAAATCTGCGTCTGCAGCTTCACCATATATACCAAAATCAGCAAATCAACTCATTTTCCCCCATTGTTATAAGACACTAACAAGCTCCACAAAAATTCCATACAAAAACCAACTAAAAAACTCCATATCCAGCCATGGAAATAAGCTAAAAACACCATTTTTCGTCACTAAAATCGACCCCAAATCAGCACCTCTTTTCGTCCAAAAAGCACCCCAAACTGATCTCAGAGCAGCTCCAAAACTGAGCTGAAAACACCAAAATCAGCAGCAAACCCAGCTTCAAAACGCACATAAAATCCCACAAAAGCAGTCCCAAAATAGACCAGTTTCTACCCTCAAAATACAGCAGAAAAACAGCCGTGAACAACTCCAAAAAAGAGCTCAAAATTGCTCTTAAAATCAGCTATTTCCTCGCGCGAATCGTCCACCGAACCAGCAGCAAAACCAGCTGCAAACAGCAACATAAGTCACCATGTACACCACCTCGAGCCACTCTGAAACACCAGTAAAACAACCTCCAAACTCAGCCGAAAAAGTGCTGCAAAAACATTTCAAACCCAGCTGAAATTCAGCTCCATAAATAGTTTAAAAAAAGAGCAATAACAAACCCCAAAACCAGCCATTTTCAGCTCGAACTCCTCGCCAAAATACAACAAAATCTAGCTCGAAAACAGCCAAAAAGGCAGCTGAAATCATCCCAGCAAAAGCGCAGTCAAAATCAGTCCAAAATCACATCAAAACACACAAGATTCAATCGAGCTCGAGCTCGAGCTCGCAGACAAGTTTTTCGTTGAACGCCGATCTTGGTTACATATTCGAGGCGCCGGTGTGCGGTCAGAGGTCGATGACCGTCTTTGTTCACAGTTGGTTTCTAAATATAAAGAAAGTTTGCTAGAAAGGTTCTTTCTCCTTTACTTTATTGTTAATATATTATTGTTCAAATGGTGTGTGAAGTCATTTCATGTTGGTTGATTATTCTTTATATTTGAAGTAAATATTGGTTCTTTTTGCTGTTGTTCGCCTCATCTAGGGACTTTTGGAGAACTAATGAGAAAACACTTCTTAATTAAGGCTAAACAGGCAGTTTAATAAGTTTTTGGAATCAATCTTAGTTTGTCTTATCTTTGAATAATAATAATTTGCCCATAATTGAAATAACTTGTTAATTTTTCTTTTGATTTTTTTCATAATGGTTTATTACCTAAATCAATAGAGTCAGTAACCCTCTTATTGAGTTGAACCTTTATGTTAAAAATTTTTAGAGTTGCAAAGTTTTTGTTTTAAGTTGATTTGACTGAATGATTAGCCGTAGATGAAGTTAGCAGGCCATGGGGTAGTAATTTTGATATTAGAAAATGTTAGACTTTTGATTTAAGTTAGTTTGGAATCACAAGCTACAACCCTTTCTACCCACATTGTTATATACATAATCAATGACCTTGCACAACAATCTCAAAACTAGTTTAATAAATAATCCATGAATGTGTTAGTATACCTTAGACGTGATTAGTAATTAATTCTTCATAGTTATGAATATGGTCTCTGTGGCATAACTGTAACATCTAACCCCAATTTGAGTGTACGTTTTATGTGACTCGACCATAACTTCAAATATTATTAAAATAAACATATTATAAATCGGGGGTACATTTCATGTGATGTGATTTGCAACGTGTCCAAAACGACAAGTGTACGCCATCGCCACTTGTTTCGGAATAATTCCATAACTATTAAAGGCGGTTCAAAAAACAATAATGCACAAAAGGTTTTAAAACACATAAATAATTAGGCAATTAGGCCAAATATCAATAGTTAAGCGACCGTGCTAGAACCATGGAGCTTGGGAGTGTCTAACACCTTCTCCCGGGTTAATAGAATTCCTTACCCGGATTTCTGGTTCGCAGACATTTAACAGAGTCAAAAACTTCCTCGTTTTGGGATATTAAAAATAAATGGTGTCCCCGAACACCGTAAAAATCTGGGTGGCGACTCCGAATAAATAAATTAATCTCAACTTCGAATAATGTCTCTTTAATTGGAAAAACTCCCCTATTACCCTTACCCGGGGTGAAAAAGGAGGTGTTACACCTGCTATGCAGTCCGCATTCCCGTCGCATAAATGGCCCTCAAATGGGTCAAAAAAGAAACCGGACTGTCCAGGTATGTGACCACCATGCGGTCCACATACATGTTATGTGATCGCATAGTGCGTCGCATAACCTCCTCTACAAAAATGGAGGTGCAAGAATGCGACAGCTATGCGGTCCGCATTCTCAAAATGCGATCGCATCTTGGGCCGCATAGCGGTCCTAAAATTGGACAGCAGACTGTCCATGTATGCGACCACTATGCGGTCCGCATACCTGATATGCGATCGCATAGTGGGCGGTAGACCTACGCAAATTTTGAAAATTATATCTTTTAATTCCTGGGGGTACTTTTTACTCCAAAAAGGGTCTGTTTTAAGATTTAGTACGGAGATAACAATATGGGGGCCTACCCGAACATTATTTTTAGTCAAGAAATTTTACGGGTCTTTACATGGCACCTGAAACTCGACATCAAACCACGTAGGCCCCATCTGCAGATAGAGATTGATTTCTCCGATGGTAGCCCTCTAAGACCCGTCAAATGCCTTCACCTTCATGGCCCCTTCTCGTATCTCTTATGGGCCTTTGCCAAACCTCTTCAGTGTTGTCAATGGGAAAATATTGAGACTGGATGCTCCATCAATCAGGACCCTAGTAATGAAGTAGTCTTCGCATTGCACAGCAATATGCGGTGCCTTATGGTGACTCAAACCCTCAGGTGGCAACTCATCCTCGTGGAAAGTGATCTTGTGACTTTCCAGTACCTGTCCCACCATGTTAGCCATTTATCCACTTGTGATGTTATTGGGCACATATGTTTCATTCAATACTTTCATCAGAGCGTTCCTGTGAGCTTCCGAGTTTTGTAGCAGCGACATGATAGATATATGGGCAGGAGTCTTGTTCAGATTGTCGATGACTGAATACTCCCTTGCTTGTACTTTCCTCCAGAGGTCGTCTGGACTTGTTTCAATAACGAGAGGTCTGTTAGAGGCATGTTTGCTGGACTCTCCCAAATGCTCAGGTGTGTAGACTCTTCCAGTCCTAGTCATCCCTTGCGCCACACCGAATTCTTCTATTTTGGTCTTTCCTCTTCTTCTCGCTTCAACTACGTAATCCCAAGGCACAACCTTGGTGTTGAAAGGTGGTGTGGTTGATACTGTCACTGTGAATGGCGTGTCTGCCTTCACCTCGAATGGAATAGGCGTAGCTGCGGGCGGTGCTACTTCAACCTCAAATGAGACTTATGTGGTTACTTCAACCTCCATTGGAAGTTGTATTTGCACTATAATGCGATTGAGTGTGACCGTGGGTTTCTTGGGGTCGTCACCTTCTTTTATTAGTACGATTGATCCCTCTGGATCCTATTCCTCATCCCTCTTTATCACATTGACACATTCACCCCTGTGATCTGGGAGGGGGTTATTGCGGACATTAGGTGTAGCCTCTTTTGCCTGGATGATTTTGTTGTCAATCGAAGCTTGGATCTTGTCTTTCAGTGTTCGACATTCGTCGATGGTGTGCTCTTTCATACCTGAATGGTATGCACAAGTCGTATTTGGGTTAACCCATTAGGATGAATTCTCCATGGCCACAACAGGGATGAAGTGACGTAACCAGCAACCTTCATCCTTTCATGCAGTTGGTCAATGGGTTCAGCAGTGGCAGTATATTGTTTTGGTGGTCTACGGTCAAGGTCTTGGGATGTTTTGACAGGTTGGAGGTGACTAAAAATGAGATGGTTGGGAATTATAGGTGTGATAGGCAGTGGTTGGTTTGGAATATCTGGGAGATGAGGGTTTATATGTAGGTGGAGGTGATGGTTGATATGTAGGTGGAGATGATGGTTTATATATAGGTAGAGGTGTTTAGTACGTGAATGGGGTGGTTTGAGATATCAGTGGAGTTTTGGATCCTTGGGCAACCATTATTGCTCCCACATCCTTCTTCTTAGATATACCACAAGACTGCAATGCTTTATTAGTGTCCTGCAATGCCTCAAAGTTGGTCAGCATCTCGCTTTTGATTCTTTCTTCGATCCTTTCACCAAGTTTGATAATATCAGTGAACTTGTGGTTTTCAATAACCATCAATCTTTCATAGTACTGCAGATCATGTGCTCTGACGAAGAACTTGTTTATCTGCTCTTCGTCCAATGCCGGCCTGACTTTGGCTTCTTCTGACCTCCAACGAGTGGCATACTCGCGGAAGGTCTCAATATGTTTCTTCTTGAGATTCTAAATGTAGAAAACATCTGGCGCATTCTCCGTGTTGAACTTAAATAGGTCCATGAAATCAGATTCCATACTCACCCAGTTAGACCTTTTCTTAGGATCCTGGCTAATGTACCAAGACAAGGCATCTCCCATAAGACTCCTAATAAAAAGTTTCATCCGGATATTTTCATCCTTTCCTAACCCGACAAGCTTGTCACAATAAGTCCTTAAATGAACTTTGGGATCGCCTATACCGCCGAACATCTCGAACTTGGGAGGTTTGTAAATCTCCGGTAATTCTACATCCGGCTGTATGCACAAGTCTTCATAGTTCAGACCTTCTATCCCCTTGCCTCCTTCCACGCCTTGAACTCGATTGGTCAACTTCTTGAGCTCTTTGGCCAGGTTCCTAATGAGCATATCCTTCTCAGCAGACTCTGGTGCATAGGAGATGGGTGGAGTGGAGTGAGGTAGGGTTTCCATATATATGGGATTGTTTTGGTGACCTGGAGTTTGAGTGGTGATCAATTGGTGAAATTTTGTGGTTCAGGAAAGACTGGCAGAGTATTTTGTGCAGTCTGGTAGGTATTTGGCTGGTACTTTGGTGGGATTGTTTGATTTTGTGGTGGAGTTATGTAATGGTGAGGTGTAGGAGGATTTTGTGGGCGCTTGTTGGATGTGCTTTGAGGTAGTGCGACGTTGTGGGTATTTGGATGACTGATGTCTGGGAGGTTGAGTGAGAAGGGTAAGTTTGCCACATTCCGGACATGCTCGAGCTCACCCTGGAGCTCCAGTATTTTTTGTTCAATTCGTGAGACTGCATCATTTGGGGCTTGAGTATCCCTACCCTCATAAGTTTCTGCATGTTCAGCCTGTGTAGTGTTTTCTTTTCTGGTGTTGTTCAAATCTTCCATTTTTGCTTTTCCCTTGCCTTTTGGTGGACTAGGAAGAGGAAAAGGTGGAGGGCCCCTAAATATTGTGTGATAAGCTGATGATACCAGTATGCACAAACAAATTTTTAGGAAATGGGAATAATCAAAAGAACAAAAGGTAGCCAAGTCAGTAAGGGTTATGATAAAAGTATTTGCAGTATTTGAACACATATTGTGGGAATGTAAATTTACGTCCTAATTTGGGAGCCCCATTGTGCCCGAGGTAGGCCTAGCGACAACTTAATTTGGAGAACTTTAGATTCCAATAAATGCCTTATTTCATTAATACAAAAATACACGAATCCCAAAACGACACTAAGATAATAATAAAGATAAGTCACTGTTGGCACTTGGCCTTATTACATTTAGGAAAGCAGATAAATCTAGCCTACTTGGTCCCAGAAGGACCTTCCCCAGACTCGATCCTTCTAACTCCATCAGCCAGGTTCCCCAGCTCGCGCAGACCCGGCAGGAGATAGGCTCTAGCCAAATGTCCTCCCTCACTCCCTTCAGCATTCTGGCAGTCTTCGAACCTCTTTATTATTCTACCTTTCGGCTCCACCAAACCTCGCTCCAGATATTCCAACCTTCTGTTTGAGGTGATAGCCATTTGCTTCTATTCCTTGATCAACCTCATGTTTATCTCGTGTATCTCCCGGTGCTCATTCTCGGAGTCATGGACCCTCTTTTGTACTCTGTTGTATTTGACTTGAGCCTCGGCATCTTCGTCTATGATCTTGTATCCCCGACCAGTTCTTGGCTTCACTATCCCTCTAGGTTGTCTTCTAACCATGCCGGATAGAAAGGTGCACACCTAGCGTGATACCTGTCTGGCTCAATGGTGTTCTTCTCCACAATGATCTTGTAGTGCCACATGTGCTGAGCTTGGCACCAGTAAGGGATGTCGTCGTCTTGAAAGTCCGCTCTGAAATGACTCATCTTTGCAACCATTGGTACAACCTACTTCTTTCCTGCTTGCCTCATAACTCGGATGGGAACATAAGTTTATATCCCTCTCCACCCAATCAACACTAAGTGAGGAGCGTCTCTTGACCTGGTGATGAACTCGTTAGTTGGGAACCATTCAAACATCCATTACACTTGCTCTTCGGTCAGATTGTCGAAGAACTCTACACATTTTTGGCACTTTTCGGCTGAGCAAACCTGTTCGGAATATAAGTCATCCGCTTGGGGTGATGGAACGCAATATGGTCGTTCCAAGCCCTTCGCGGGAATTCTTGGCGATACTGACCCTTTTGAAGATGTTCCAATACCCACAACTGTAGTAGCAAATTGCAACCCTCGAAATGCTTGGACTCCTTTTGACAGTGTTCCAGAGCCCGGTAGATGTCAGCTAGGATCATGGGAACTATAATGTATGTTTGTCCCTCAATTCCCTCCATTAAGGTCTTGGTGACCATGGCCAATCTAGTATGGATTCGTTCCCTTTTCACCGGGAACACTATAAGACCCAAGAAGCACACAACGAACACGAACACCCTGCGGTGGATGTGACCCAACGAAGTGATAGAAAACTCATCATGTAATGTACGGTACGACTTGCTATGACCGTATCTTTCATACAAGTATTCAAATGGTATATAGAATTTCTTCAGACACTCTAGATCAGCATTCTTCTTTAGGCCCACCATATTTAGAAACCCTTTGCTAGTGCGGTTCTCTTGTACCAGTAGCCCAGGGCTATCCCAAGGCAGTCCAGCAAATCCCCCAATTTCTTCCAGGAGTGGTGTCATTTCTATGTCCCCGAAATGGAACACGGCTCTTTCACTGTCCCAGGACAGAGTTACAACTTTGATTAGCATGTTGTTTGGCTGAATGTCTAGCATGTAAGGTAAATTGCCCAAGTACTTCTTCACATGTTTCTTGTCGTTTGAGGAAAGGTCTTCCCACCAGTCTAGTAGCAATGGTGGAATATTGCTGACCATGTCGAATATCGGGACCTCGTCCCTCATTTTCTTCAAAACAAAAATGTTAGGCCCTTCCCCCTCCCCCACCTAATTTGACTATTTATATACTCATGATTAGCATATTAGAACTTAGTTCTCCAAATTAATGCACAAAACGTGGTTGTGTCCGTTGGTATTATGGAAACCCCGGTGGACTTTGGATAAGGCTTATCTTAAAGGGTTATTATGTGGACAACATATTAACCCGGATAGGTTTGACCATGATACATGCTGATACACTCAAATTACACCTTAAAATAGTGTAAAGCGATCGAAGCCGAATATATTAACCCAACGAGGTTGGGGTCGAATCCCACAGGGAAAAGGCGTGAAAAGTTAACTTAGGTAGTGTGAATCTTAACTTAAATCGTATTTCTATTCAGTTAGAGTAACAAGAGTATGGTAATAGATTGGGTTGTAATTTTGTAAAATAGTAAGAAGTATGATTAAATAATGTTGTAATTAATTTGATTATAACCAAGGTTGTGTCCCCTTCAATGAAATGTAACGTTGTCGGTGTTACTTTGATATATTTCTAATGGAAGGTCCTTTTGATATGAAAATAATTTCTAAATGACGACCTAATATTTTCCAATAGTTGGGTACTATTTCTCTTTATGATTTTCCAAATATAAAAGAGTTGCAATTAAGAGTAATCAATTTATGCCAAATAAAACCACTTATTCCTAAGCAATTCTATTAAACAAGGTTTAAAGCCTTGAGTTATTGATATTTACTTCTACCAAACCCTAACTCACTTTTCCAAGTAAAGAACGAATATAATGGAACTTGTTAATGTTTGCAATCACCAACAATAAATGAATAATGAGGAGTAAATAAATATCAACCAACCATTATGCATACATTCAATGTTAAACACCCATTGACATTACACTCATTTAGGGTCCACAACCTTAGTGTTTAAAGTTAGCTACACATGCTAAAATACAAAAAGATGAGAATATTAAATGCCATAAAGCTTACAAAGTGCAAGATTCTTCACTCTTAAAGCTTCCAAAATATGGGAATATTCACAGCTTGAATGTAGCTCAAATTTCAGACAAGATGCCCCCACAAAACCTCAGTAAATCTATTTATAGTAGGCTAATACTTAGGGACAGTTTCAGACAAAAATGCCTTTTCAGGTCAAATATGCGACCACATTTCTGTCGCATAATAGATATGTTGTCCGCATTCTCTTCAAGTCCGCTACATCTTCGAAACCATAGATTCCAGTAAGTCGTCACATTCCGGTTATGCAAGACGCATTGTTGATATGCGACCGCATAGTGTCATCGCATTTCTGATCTCAGCCACTTCTATAGGAGGTTTGCGATCCATTATACGGCCCAAAAACCTGTTATGCGGTCGCATAATGGACCGCATTTCTTTCATTGGGTTTGGCCAAACTAACTGCTGGACTCTACGGTTCCCCTGAGCATTATCGGTCCGCATTTTCAACTCTGCAGTCGCATTTTGCCTCTTTCTTGTCCTTTTGCGGCTTTTTGATTCCATTTCCATGTTTTTGGGTCCTCAAGCCTTATGCACTGCAAAACATCAAAATTACATAAGTATAAAAAACAATTGCATTTAAAACGAGCTAAAAGCTAAGCAATTGGTATTATATGTGCCGAAATTCTCCGGCACGTCAACACCCCCAACTTAAACTCTTGCTTGTCCTCAAGCAACTAAAATGACTTTATCCTATTCTAGACTCCAACTAAACGACATGAAACAATAGCAACTGTGGACGGTGTTAATCGTCAGTATTACAAGCATGCACTTTCGTTTATTTACCCTTCCTGAACAATCATTGTTATTTACAATGAAACTAATTAACTTGTGAACTTTGAGGCTCGACCAATTTGACAAAAAGTTACTCTCAGCTGAGTGCCTTTGCATTCGACTTCAAGAACTCAACTTCTGTTAAACCTCACAGTTCATGTGCCCTCACTAGAAAGAAAGTCCCAAACTCACAATATTTACAATGACAACAAAAAGGGATATATTCACAAAGACACTCACTCTCACAAAGAGTTTCAAGTGTTACAACACATCAAACCATAAGCTTGCCCTTATTTTAATTCGTCGTCTATTCAAGAACATTCGGTTGGAGATCCCATAAGGACATTTTTAAGCTTATAATGTAGGTTTAGGGCAGGGTCGGATAAGCATTTGGGTACAAGTGACTACACCCTCCTTGAACACTACTCACATTTTTCTTTCTTGTTGCCCTTTATTTCTTTTCAAACCTCATAGCCCTTATTGGCTCTTAGATACCAACATCGAACCACCTTATATACCTCTCTAATTTTCTTTGAGGCTCCATATTTTTTTTATTTTATTTTATATTTTTCTTATGGAGCTTGAATAATTTCATTGAATGTTTTGGGATATACTTTCCTGCACTCAATGTACAACCTCGCCAATTTCCAACTTGGAACTATACCCCAACTTAGGCTTTTAACCTCATTCTCAATGTTCAAGGAGGGAATGGTTAAAAAAATGGAATTATTTTTGCAAAAGGGGAAAGGTTTGTAATGAGGTGGCCAAAGAAAAGGTTAAAGGCTCAAATGGGGTAACTAGTGATAATGTCTATACAATAGTAGCTTGAAAGGCTAACTGGGTTTTCAAATAACACAAAGACTACCTAAGGTCATTTCTCCAACCAAATGTACTTATCATTAGCATCGAAAGACCAACCGGACAAGTTCTAGATGAGAGAAGTAAACACAAGAATTATTTACACAAAACTAACACACATGGCATATGAACTATTTGACTCAACATACTTTCAGCTTTCGAGTCAGCACTTGGAAACTCGGAGGTTTCATCATATTACATGCATAATTCTAAGTAAACGTAGAGTGAAAGAGCAAGCCTTAAGTTCACACAGATGATTAACCATAATTTTAATTTTTTGTTTTTATGTATCAAATGGAAGGGTACAGGTTATTTACAGACATACATGCTTGAAACTACACAATTACAACAAACCTGTCAAAATGTTTCATCCTACTACCACAGCTCTGCTATTACACCCTTGGAAAAGAACCCGGCGAAGAAAAACCAAGGGGAATTCATCGCTAATTACTAAAGATGTACATGAATACAACTATCTACTTGTTTTTAGTTTTTTTTATTTTTTTTATTTTTTATACAAAGATAACATATCTACAAAGACAACACAAGTATATACACGACTTAACGAGAAATTTGCTTATATAATACAAAAACATGTACAAGAGTTCGAGGAAAATAAAATTATATACACGAGGCTATCCCACCCCCAACTAAAAGGCATGCATTGTCCCTAATGCATAAGAGATCTAAAAACAGAGTTTAGGGGCTCCTTGAGGCGCACTAAGCGCTATGAGAGTCAGAAGCCGGCTGGATGATGGTGGGGTGACCCTCTGATGCCGGAGCTGAGGCTAATGAGATCTCAGCCTGAGGGGTGACCTCCAATGATGGAGGAGGGATCTCCAACTGTCCTGACACTTGAACTGGTGCCTGTGAGCTGCTAGCCTCGTTAGCTGAGGGTAGAATGGTCGATGATTTGGCTTGGGTGACTATGTCTGCTAGAGAATGTGCTATCGCCGTCTGAACAACTTCTTTTTCTTCCTCCTCTGCAGCTATAGGGACATCAATCTGCTTTTCTTTCTCCTGAGGACCCTCATCCTCCTCGGACCATGACTGTTCATCAGTCTCCTCCTTGTCCGTCTCCCAAGCCCCGGACTTTCCAGAGTGTCCGGAATCTACCCCAAAAGGGATGTCAATGTGTGCAGGGGGAGCTGGAGTCAGGGAAGCCCCAACAGTCTGTGGCTCTGCAGCTGTCATCAATGTGGAAAAGTCAAGGTCTAACCCAGCCACGGACATGCCCGCTCCATGCTCTCCTTCCTTTGGCATGGAGGATAGATCGAACTCCAGATATTGCATTTGTGGAGCTCCGTCATCAGTGTGTCCACCTCTTCATGGAGCTTGGGCATGCCTCCTACTTCACCCCACTCTACCTTCTCGAGCCTTACCTCAATCCGCTTGAGGTGATCCTCATAAGATGAATGCTGTTGTTAGAGTGCTATCATTGAGGACTGGATAGGAGTAAGAGCTTGCCTGATCAAAGTGGGGAGGTCCTCAGAAGCCCGTCTACCTTAGCATTTGCATGCTTAGCTAAGAGACCTAGTATCGAAAGGGCTGGCAGTACGGTAGAAGGCTGGGAAATAGTGGTCTGAGAGGTGGGTTGTGGAGTGGCAGTGGATGCTACTGTGGCTGGAGGAGAAACATGCGTCTGAGAGTCAGAGATATCTGTATCAGCAGGAATATGGATCTGAACCTATGGAAGAGCAGCAGCTACCTGGTGGCACCGCGTCACTGATGTACGTGATATCAAGCATGGGAATGGATGTGACATGGCTGTCTGGTTGGTTCAGACCCCTAGCTGTCGGAAGATAATGTCACCTACATCAATCTTGACCCCGGTCATAATGCATGAAATGAGAAGAGCTTTCTCAATGCTTATGTCAGTCTCATTCTGGGACGGTATCAAGCGAGAGGTAACAAATCTGAGCCATAATCTACCCTCTCGTGTGAGAACTTCCTTGAATATTTTATGCAAAGGGTCAATCCAAGCGGGGGTCCCCTTTGCGATCACTGAGGCAATCCAGGCACGCTCACCATCTTTGTTGCCCCCATTTGGACTCATAGTCAGCTGTGCCCGGACTCCAGCTTCTAAAATATAGATCATTTATCGTTCCTTGGTCAGAAAGCACCGACTTCCCCCGAACTATCACTGATTCACAGAAGAATTTGTTGCTCTTGTGATGAGCTGTTTTTAGGAGGCCCCGTAGGATGCATAGAACTCTCGCACCAGTGTTTCATTGAAATCATCAGGCACCTCAGTGAAGCATTCCCAGTTTCTAGCTTTGATGTTCTCTAGTATGTGAGGGTACTGCTCCTGTAGTCCATTCAAACTCAATTGTTTCTCTTCAAGGATTTTTCGTTTCGTGAACCCTCCTTTATACAGACTCCTAGAGTTTGTGACCTCAAAACGGAGCTGGAAATCATCTCCTCTTTTTCTTCTTGCCTCAGCCTGTAGGTCGACTGAGGGTAAGGTCTCCTCCTCATCAGACTGGAAGGGATGTTCAGCAATAGGTTGGGATGGTTCTTATCGTGAACGTTTGACTTGTTGTGCTTAATGGCCAGAGGAGGCCCTTTTTTGACCAACAACAGATTTCTTGGGAGCCATATCTGTAAAGAAATGAAGTGTGAGCGACATAGTAGACATCAAAATAAAATGTTACAGAGAAAGTCAAATACGCGACAGGTTATGCGGTTGCATAACCACTATGCGGATCGAAAATCTATCGCAAAATGCCTGTCTGCTGAAAGGAATCAATTATGCAATGGGTTATGCGATCACATATTCATTATGCGATTCGCATAACCATCGCAAAAATGTGCACTTGTAAAGATCATCACACTATGCGATCACAAAACCTACCACAGAGATGGATATGCGATCGCGGATCAACCGCAAACAACATGTTATATCTGGCCACATGTTGTCTGGGTATGTGGTTGCTTTGCAGTCTGCATATCGCTTATGCGATCGCAAAGCCTCTGCATTTTGTCATCTTCCTCAAGTCACCTAGGGTTTCATATGCGGCAATGATGCAGACCTCAAATGGACTATGTGGTCCGCAAAACTCATCATCCTCAAGGTTTGACATCTACCCTCTACAATGGTGACCCTAATTTCACTACCCAGCAAGCCCAGAGTTAACCAATTATTCAAGAGACCCCCCCCCCCCTTACGAGAAGATGACCAAAAGAACAAGGACGGAAACAAAAAGAACAAACACAAAAGAAAACACACAAAACAGGGTAACACACAACAAAATTAAAACTACAAATGTATAGAGATGAAGTTGGGTGGGAAGAACATACCAGAACCGGATGAACGAGAAACAATCAAGGAGATGAATTCAACTATTGTAATCTTTGTTTACTCTTTCAATTTCAAACTAGCCGTGTTCCCTTCTTCTTTTTCTTTTTGTGTTGTTTTTGTTTTGTTTAAGTGTGAAAGTGTTTGTGTTTGAGTGATGGTGTGCAGATGATGGGGGTTGTGCGAAGGGGGTAAGGCTACTTACCTATGAAAATGCGGTGGATAAGTTACCGCATAACACATTATGCGACCGCATAAGTGTTATGCGGCGGTTTCAACTCAGGTTGCTCATCTCCACAATGCGGTGCACTTGTGAGATCGCATAACTGGTATGTGGTCCGCAAAGTGCACGTCCTTGCCGCATTTTAGCCACCAATTTTTTCTATACAAACTGCCCAGGTCTGTGACCACTATGCAGTCCACATAGTCAGAATGTGACCACATATGTGTAGCAGACTTCCCATGGTGACTTTTCTTCCCTTTCACTCGCAATTTTTCCCTGTTTTATGACCTTTTTGAATCGCCTGCACTCTAACACACACAACTCTCAATTTAATCTATCTAACAAAAATTAAAATTTAAAGGACAAAAGAGATGTTACCACATATGGGTTTCCTCTCATGAAGCGCTTGATTTAACGTCGCGGCACGACGAAGTTGGCCTTTCTTTGGGTTCACTCATTAGTCAGGCATGGACCATCTTTCAGTGCCAACTGTTCCACCAAGTATTTTTATCCATCTGTGCCCAAGTAGTGCTTGACTTGCTGGCCATTGGCTTTGAAGGTTCGGAGCCCATCCTTCGATTCTAATTCCACAGCTCCAAATTGGATACTTCTACCACCTTGAACGGGCAGGACCACTTCTATTTGAGCTTGCCCGGAAACAATTTGAGCCTTGAGTTGAAGAGAAAAACCAAGTCACCTAACTTGAACTCCCTTTTCAAGATCTTTTTGTCGTGGACGAACGTCATCCTTTCTTAGTACACAGTTGTACTTTCATATGCATGGAAACGGAATTCCTCCATTTCATTGAGTTGTGTTAACCTCAAATTTGCAGCTTCAGCCCAATCCAAGTTCAACCTTTTTAAAGCCCACATGGCTTTGTGCTCCAGTTCTACGGGTAGATGACAAGCCTTGACTAAGACTAACCGGTAATAAGAAGTGCCAATAGGGGTTCTTTACGCCGTGCGGTATCCCCATAATGCATCATCAAGCTTCCTTAACCAGTCAGTCCTGTTAGCGTTAACAGTCTTTGCTAGAATATTCTTTATCTCCGGGTTGGAAACTTCAACATGGACACTTGAATGGGGATGATAAGGTGTGGCCACCTTATGCTTGACGCCATATTTCTCTAGTAGCCCCGTGAAAGCGTTGTTACAAAAGTGAGACCCACCATCACTAAGAATGGCTCTAGGAGTGCCAAACCGCGTGAATATGGTTTTCCTTAAGAATACGGTCACACTCCTTGCCTCATTGTTTAGTAAGGCAATTGTTTCAACCCATTTGGACACATAATACACAGCCACAAAGATGTATGTCATACCACATGAGCTTACAAAGGGGCCTATAAAGTCAATTCCCCGCACATCAAAGATCTCGACCTCCATCAAAAGTGCATTCGCATTTCATGCCTCTTAGAGATTGATCCTTGCCTCTGACATAAAGGTATCTAACGGTTCGGGTTAACCCGGAACCGGACCGGCCCAGACCGGCCCAGACCGGTTGAAACCGGAACCGGACCGGCCTGGTATGTAGGGGGCCGGGTGGGGCTGGGTACGAGGGGCAGACGGAGTTGGTCCGTTTGTTTTTTTTTACCGGTTAACCGGATCGGTTAAACCCGGTCAAAGTGAACAGTACACTTTACCGGGTTAACCGGCCCGGTACAACGACTATAAATTTAAATTTTTTTTTGGTTGTTTTTTAAATGTTTGGGCCCCATTTATTTGTTGGCAACAGTCACCTTGGCAGGGAGTCGTTGCCCAACGGCAGATTGCACAAATGCCCTTTTTGGGCATTTTTTTAAAACAATTAACACTTTTCATTTTATAAATTTAACCTTTCTTAAAATTATAAATACACCCCCCCTCTTCTTCATTTCTTCACTCATCTCTCATTTCTCAATCTCAATTTCTCTCGTTCAAGTTAAATCATGCCCCGTGATTCTAGAGTGCGCTCATATGTTTGGGAACACTTTGATGTGGTAGAAGGAAATGAAGAAGTTGACAAAGTAAAGTGCAAGAATTGTGGTATAATCTTAAATCTTCGTCCAAAGTGCACGGGCACACGCTTTTTAAGGAGGCATATGAATAGTTGTCTTGAGCATCCACCTGCAATTCGTTTGATTAAATGATTTCAGACAATTTGTGTTATTTTAATATTATTAGACGTATTATACATTTATGTTTAATGTTTTAGTTTGTTATTTTAATATTATTAGACGTATAAGTGAATGTTTGAACTTTAATTTGAAGTATTAAATGTAAACTTTAATAGTTTAATTTGCAAGTTTTAGCTTGTTATTTTGATATTATTAGACGATACCTAATTATTTAATGATATATTCAAATATAAGAATTTTAAAGTCTTTGCATCCTTTATTCAAACACTATTTTTATAAGCTTGTTTTTTGTTTATATTTTTACGATATTTATAACAAATACAAAATAAAATAAAAAATAAAAAATACAAAAACAATGTAAACCGGCCCGGCCCCTTAAACCCCTAACCCATGCGGTTAAGTTTTTAAAAGGATTAACCCGCTAAACCCGTTAATAATAACTTGTAACTGGCCCGGTACCCCTACCCGTCCGGTTCAATAAAACCCAAACCCAGCCCGGCCCGGCCCGGCCCACCCGTTAGACACCTTTACTCTAACATTGGTCACAAGCCTTGACCATTTGATTGCCATCATGATAAATCGACGACAAATAATATCCACATTCAAGTACCTTCGCCGTCGTTCGATTACCACCATGATGACCCCCAACCGGTGAGTCATGGCATGCCTTTAGAATTTGCATCATCTCCTCTTCTGGAACACACCTCCTAATGATGTTATCAGCATAAATGCGGAACAAGAATGGTTCTTCCCAGTAATATTGCGACACTCTCTCAAAAACTTCTTCTTCTGGTAAGCTTCCAATCCATCCAGAATAAAGTCACTAACCAAGTAGTTAGCAATATCGGCGTACCAAGGAGTAGATGAAGAAGACAATGCCAAAATATGCTCATCAGGGAAGGCATCATTGATATCAAGATTTTCCTTTGGTCGCCCGTCTTCTTCAAGCCTAGAGAGATGATCTGCCACTTGGTTTTCTGTGCCCTTTCGGTCCTTGACCTCGAAGTCAAATTCTTTCAATAAGAGGACCCACCGGATTAACCTTGATTTGGCATCTTTCTTCGCCATGAGATAGCGTAGAGCGGCATGATCGGTGTAGACCACCACCTTAGACCCCAACAAATAAGCTCGGAATTTTTCAAAGGCATATACAATGGCAAGATGCTCTTGCTCTGTCACGGTATAGTTCACTTGCACACCATTGAGTGTCTTTCTTACATAATAAATGGGATGAGAACCTTGTTGTGCTATTGAACCAGAACTTCTCCAATAGCTACACTACTAGCATCACACATGAGCTCGAATGGAGGAGACCAATCTGGTGTGACAATAATGGGTGCCGTTGTGAGCTTCTCTTTTAGCTCCTCAAATGCCTTAAGGGAATTTTCATCAAACACAAACATGGAATCATTTCAAGGAGCTTGCACATAGGATTTGCAATTTTGGAGAAGTCCTTCATGAAACGCCAATAGAATCTGGCATGCCCTAAAAGCTTCTGACAACTTTTACCGATGTTGGTGGAGGAAGTTTGGAGATGATTTCAATTTTTGCTCGATCAACCTCTATGCCATGTTTTTAAATTTTGTGCCCCAAGACAATTCCTTCGTCCACCATGAAGTGGCATTTCTCCTAGTTAAGCACAAGGTTGGTCTTGTCACGTCTCTTGAGCACTTGTCTAAGATTGTCAAGACAATGCTCAAAAGAATCACCTACCACCGAAAAGTCATCCATGAAAAACTCTAGGAAATCCTCCACCATGCCTGAGAATATGGACATCATGCATCTTTGAAAGGTAGCAGGAGCGTTGCATAAACCAAACGGCATCTAGCTAAAGGCAAAAGTTCCATAAGGGCAAGTGAATGTTGTCTTTTCTTGGTCCTCCAATGCTATATTGGTTTGGTTATAACCGGAATACCTATCAAGGAAGCAATATAATGATCTTCCCGCTAGCCGATCAAGCATTTGATCAATAAAAGTCATAGGGAAATGATCTTTGCACGTGGCACTGTGAGCTTCCGATTGTCCATGCATACTCTCCACCCGGTGACTGTCTATGTTGGAATAAGCTCATTCTTTTCATTGTGAACTACTGTCATGCCTCCCTTCTTTGGTACACATTGCACCGGACTCACCCACGAACTATCCGAAATGGGGTAGAAAACCCCGACATCCAACCACTTGATTATTTCTTTCTTGATCACCTCTTGCATCGATGGATTCAATCTCCTTTAGTTTTCAAAACTCGTCTTGGTTCCTTCCTCCAGTTGGATTTTATGGTCACAAATTCCGGCGGGAATCCCTCGGATGTCCACTATTGTCCATCACATTTCTTGTTGGTGTTCCCACAAGACATTCAGAAATTTACCTACCTGCACATCATCCAACAAAGAGGAAACGATTACGGGTAAAGTATCATTAGAGCAAAGAAATTTATACCTCAAATATGATGGAAGTGGCTTGAGCTTGAGTTGCAGTGGCTCAATGATGGAAGGATTTTCGGGAGGAGCGGCTCTATTCTCTAAGTCAAGAGAGAGCTTCTTCGGTGCATAAGAATAGGACCCACGTCCTTCCAATGCATTCACGGCTTCTACATACCCCTCCCTGTCTTCACCATCAAAATTTACCAAGATTGCCGCGAAGGCCTCACCAAGGCACTATTCCACCATCTTCATGTCACTTGCATCCTCGACCTCATCAACAACATCTATTACCGAGATCCCTTCATATGCATTCAGCAACTTCAAACCCTTACTAGCTTGGAAAGTGACTTCATCATCATTCACTCGGAATTTGATTTCATTTCGTTCAGAGTCCATCAAAGCTCTTCCCGTAGCAAGGAATGATCTTCCCAATATGATAGGAATGTCCTTGTCAACCGCAAAATCAAGGATAACAAAGTCGGCCAGGAGAAGGAACTTCCCCACTTTCACTAAGATATCATCAACAATACCACGAGTCTCTTGATTAAACGGTCAGCCATTTGCAATCTCATACTTGTAGGTCTTGGCAACCCCAATCCCGTTTGCTTGTAAATAGCAAGAGGCATCAAATTTATGCTAGAACCATTATCACAAAGTGCCCTAGCAAAATCTCTAAACCCGATAGTACATATGATGGTGAATGCTCCCGGTTCTTCCTTCTTCTCAATGGTTGTCGTAGCAATAATAGAACTGACCTGGTGAGTCATACTCTCCACTTCATTCTTGGTAAATCTCTTCTTGGTCATCATGTCCTTTAAGTATTTGGAAAATCCTGGCATCTCATGTAAAGCCTCCAAGAAAGGGATGTTTACTGACAATTGCTTCAAAATATCATAGAACTTCCTGAACTTGCCATCATCTACCCTTTTTACAAGCCTTTGGGGGAAGGGAGGAGTAGGTCGAGGAATCGGTGAAGGAGCTTTTGGGGTCTCCTTCATCTTTTCCTTAACCTCTTCGTGTTTTTCTTTTTGAATTTTCACCTCTTGGGAGGGCTTCTCACTTTCAACAACAACCGGCACTTCAACTTGTGCCCCAAATTCTTGGTCAAGATCATCTACCTCAACTACTTGTTCACTTTCATCTTGAAGGACTTTCCCGCTTCTAATAGTAATATCCATGCAATGAGAAGATGGACCGCTCACATTCCCCTTTGGGTTGACAATTGTATCACTTGGAAGAATACCTTTGAGCTTGGTATTTTTTTCTCTTGACAAGTCTCGCATTTACATCTCAAGCTTTTGTATAGAGGCGGTGTGTGACCCCACGATTTCGGACATGTTCTTTATTGTAGCATCACTTCTCTCTTGATTTTGCAAGATTCTTTCAAGCATACCTTTCAACTTGGATTCATTTGAAGGACCCTCCTTATAATATTGCCCCTTCGGTGGAACATTGGGGTTGGAACTCCCGTTGGCATAATTGCTATTGTTGTTGTTCCAATTACCTTGACTCGACCCACCTTGGTCATTGCGCCAATTTAGTTGGCCTTGCCCTTGCGGGATTGGCCTTCATTGATTTTGCTGGCGATACCCTCCTTGAGAATTATGATCATAGTTGGCTTCTTCAAATGCTTGATTTCTCGTTGGTTGCATGTCTTCCACAACATTTACCTTCTTCGTTCGACTCTCCAACATCTTTGTCAACACATCAATGTTTGTGGAAAGACCGGAAATCAATTGGTCTCTCTCTTGATTTTCTTTGATCATGTTGGTAAGACAGGGAGTACCATAGGAAATTCCACCACTAGCATCTTCAGAGGGCCATGCTTGATTATGTATGGCCATTTTGTGTAGGATCTGTGTAATCGTAGGAAATGATTTGTCCATGAAAGATTCGTCTGCTGCGTTTTTGGCTATGGATTGGGATAATGGATCTAATCCCATGTAAAATTTCTCCATCAAAATTTTCTCCGGAAAACCATGGTTCGGTGACCTCACCAAGTACAACTTGAATCGATCCCATGCTTCATGTAAATTTTCTCCTGGTAGTTGCTTGAAGAAGAAAATTTAATCTGTAAGCTCGGACTTCTTGCTTTGTGGGAACCACTTGGACAAGAATGCACGGACAAGTTCGGGCCAAGATGTGATAGATTGAGGAGGTAGATTTTGAAGCCACTTTCTCGCCACCCCGGTCAATGAATATTTGAACACCCGCAATCTCAAAGCGTCATCTGTCACATTGTTTTGTTTGTGCATGGCTCACACACCCAAGAAATTCCTAAGGTGTTGCGTTGGGTCATCATCCATAGAGTTCCTGAATAATCCTTCCGCCTTAAGCAGTAGGATTAACCCGTGCTCTACTTTCTATGTGGCAGCTTCTACCCGTGGAGGGAGAATAGTGTTGGTGTCATCAATGTATTCCTAAATGTCCTCAAAGTCATTCTCCTCTTCATCATATTTGATATCGTCCATGTTCACCTGGCACACTAAGCAAAGCAAGGAAAGTGTGATGGAATAGATAGATGTAAAGTAAAGTGCACACTAGTTAGTAATTTCAAAACCATATTCCCCGGCAACGCCGCCAAAATTTGATACGCTAAAATTACACCTTAAATAGTGTAAAGCAATTGATGTCAAATATAGTAACCCAACGAGGTTAGGGTCGAATCCCACAGGGAATAGACGTGAAAAGTTTACTTGGGTAGTGTGAATCTTAACTTAAAATTGTATTTCTATCCTGTTAGAGTAACAAGAGTATAGTAATAGATTAGGTTGTGATTCTGTAAAATAGTAACAAGTATGATTAAATAATGTTGTAATTAATTTGATTATCTAAACCAAGGTTGTGTCCCCTTCAATGAAATGTAATGCTATCGGTGTTAATATGATATATTTCTAATGGAAGGTCCTTTTAATATGCAAATGATTTCTAAATGATTACCCAATATTTTTCAATAGTTGGGTAGTATTTTTCTTTATGATTTTTTCAAATATAAAAGAGTTGCAATTAAGAATAATCAATTTATACCAAGTAAAACCCACTTATTCCTAAGAGATTCTATTAAACAAGGTTTAAATCCTTGAGTTTTTTGTATTTACTTCTACCAAACCCCAACTCACTTTTCCAAGTAAAAAAAGAATATAATGGCACTTGTTAATGTTTGCAACCACCGACAATAAATGAAGAATGAGGAGTAAATAAATATCAACCAAACATTATACATATATTCAATGTTAAACACTCATTGACATTACACCCATTTAAGGTCCACAACCTTAGTATTTAAAGCTAGCTACACATGCTAAAATACAAAAAGATGAGAATATTAAATGCAATAAAGCTTACAAAGTGCAAGATTCTTCACTCTTAAAGCTTTCAAAAGATGGGAATATTCAAAGCTTGGAATGTAGCTCAAAGTTCAGACAAGATGCCCCACAAAACCCCAATAAATTTATTTAGTGGGCTAAAACTCGGGGCCAAGTTCGGAAAAAAATGCCCTCTCAGGTCAAATATGCGACCGCATTTCTATTGCATAACAAATATGCGGTCCTATTCTCTTCAAGTCCACCATATCTTCGAAACCCTAGGTTCTAGGAAGTCTCACATGCCGGTTATGCGGTCCTCATTGTTCATATGCGACCACATAGTGTCATCGCATTTCTGATCTCAGCCACTTCTATAAGAGGTTTGCGATCCATTATGCGTCCCGCAAACCTGTTATGCGGTCGCATAATGGACCGCATTTCTTTCACTTGGATTTGGCCAAACTAACTGTTGGACTCTGCGGTTCCCTTGAGCATCATGCGGTCCGCATATTGGATTTGCGTTCCGCATTTTCAACGGTACGGTCGTGTTTTGCCTCTTTCTTGTCCTTTTGCGGCTTTTTGATTCCATTTCCAATGTTTTTGGCTCCTCAAGCCTCATGCACTGCAAAACATCAAAATTACATAAGTATAAAATACAATGGCATTTAAAACAAGCTAAAATCTAAGCAATTGGTATTAAATGTGACGAAATTCTCCGGCACATCACATGCACAATTATAATGAGAGTAAGGTTACTATTAGGGTCTAGACTGGTACTCTCAAGCGGAAAACTTGAGGGGGAAAGGCACGGAACCGTCGATTGCACCGCTGATCTACTATAGCTGCACAGGCGGCTCCTCGAGACAATTATGTTTCGGAGAGATCGAGCAATGAGGGATTGGCAAAAAGGGGATAGAAGCAAACCACAAAACGGTAGAGACCTACAACACGAGGGTCGACCAAATTTCGGGTGCACCCTCGATTTTAAAGGGTGTGGATTCGAAAAAGTTTGTACAAAGACATGTTCTTTCGAGCGCGGCCCCAAAGCCCATCCCGGAAAAATTTAGAATACCGACCTAGCAAAATACAACGGGACTTCAGATCTCAACGAGCACATCACTGCCTACACTTGTGCTATGAAGGGGAATGACTTAAAAGAGGACGAGATCGAATTCGTCCTATTAAAAAAGATTGGAGAAACAGTGTCGAAGGGAGCCATGATATGGTACCACAACCTTGCCCCTAATTCGATAGATTCGTTTGCCGTACTGGCAGATTCTTTCATAAAGGCACATGCCGGAGCCATCAAACTCGCAACCAGGAAGTCGGATGTCTTCAAAATAAAGCAGAGGGAGAGCGAGATGATGTTGAAATTCATATCTCGCTTCCAAATGGAGCGTATGGAGTTGCCACCAATATCCGACGATTGGACGGTACAGGCCTTTACTCAGGCCTTGAATGAACGGAGCTTGATAGATTCGACGCAGCTGAAACAAAACATGGTTGAGTACCCTACTGTGACTTGGGCAGATGTTCACAACTGATACCAATAAAAAATCAGGGTTGAAGACGACCAGTTGGGAGCCCCTTCGGGTTCGGTATACCCCAACAGGCTCCTGACAAAGAAACCGAGAATGAGCAAGGAAAGGTCGGAGACACACCCCCAGGTGAAATATACCTCGCAACGATCGAAGGGCAGATCGAGATCGCAACTCTCGTCGGTTATGACTGATCCACAGGACCAGCAGAGGCGCCCCGACTATTAGAGTACAACTTCAACGTCAATGCTTCAGACATCGTATCAGCCATAAGTAAAATCAAGGACACTAGATGGCCGAAGCCCATATTGTCAGACCCGTCACAAAGAAATCACAACCCGATGTGCGACTTCCACAACACACACGGTCACAGGACCGAGGACTGCAGGCAGCTCAAAGAAAAAGTAGCTCGGTTAATCAACAAAGGACATCTCAGGGAGTTCATCAGTGACCGAACTAAAACTTAAATTTAGGAAAGAGAGGCGAACAGGAAGAATGAGACAGGGGAGCCGTAACACGTCATCCACATGATCATGGGAGGGATCGACTACCCATAAGAGCCGATCCTCAAACGAAAAAAGATATCCATCACCAGGAAAAATGGACCAGAGGGTACATACGCGAGGACGCCCTCACATTCAGTGACGAGGAAATCGAGACCTTGTCTCAACCTCACAACGATGCCCTGGTAATCTCGTTTCTTGTAAATACATTTCAAATTTAACGTGTACTTGTAGATCTAGGTAACTCGGCCAACATAATCAGGTCAAGGGTAGTAGAGCAGCTCGCGTTACTCGAACAAATCATGCCTGCCACCCGAGTTCTAAATGGATTCAACATGGAAAGAGAAACAACCAAGGGAGAAATTACCATCCCGATCAACCTGGTCGGCACGATCCAAAATACCAAATTTCATGTCATCGACAGGGACATGAGATACAATGCCTTGCTCGGAGGGCCGTGGATACACTGCATGAGAGAAGTACCGTCAACCCTCCATCAAATGATGAAGTTTCCCTCGAAGGAGGGAATAAAGACGATATACGGGGAGCAGCATGCCGCAAAGGAAATGTTCGCAGTACACGACATGGCACCAAGAACGACGCCCTCCGCGTCAAAAGAATCGAGAGACAAATAGAAGGCTGAACAGCCATAAGAATCCATGCTCCTAGTTTCTTCCGAACTCTTATGTAAAGGACGTGCCGCGTCCTTGGAGCGGGCAGGCAAAGACAACGCATAGCCGATGCGGGAACGCAACCGCAGTCGAGGTATGACTACTCCCTTTTGTGTAGTTAAATGTTGTGCTAACTTGTGGGCAGATACCCAGGAAGGGGAAGCGAGACGTCTTCTGTCTCAAAGACCCCCGGTTTTAAAGCATGCGTTGCACTCTTTCTTTTAGTTGGATTTTTGTCCCGAAAAGGGTTTTGCCGGCAAGGTTTCTAACGAGTCAGCACCTATATGCTAGCTGGGGAAATCTTAAAGAAGTATTCAAGGCTTCACTCTAATCAACCTCAAATACTGGGGGGCATCGCCCTAGGAGGTCATTTTCTCGAATGAGTCAAAGCAAGCCGAGGAAGGATTCCAGGAGAAAACTCTATACCGGGCCAAACGGTCGAGTGAACCGTGTCTGTATAGAAGGGTCAAAGCCTCAACAGACAAAACATGTGTATTTGTACCAAGTAATGAAAAGACTGATTTTTGCCGTCAAAACTATTTGCAATCCAAAGAAGTTTCCATTTTAGGGGAAAGCCCCCAAGGTTGTCTCGAGGACTGCAATTAAATCCTAAGGTAGTAAGATCCCAAGTGGGTAACCTTGGGTGTGCTCGAAGTTATAAGACTTCGAGTAGGGCACAACCAGATCATACGATCCCGACTTCAAAGCGAAGGCTATATATTCAAACTTGTAAGACCCCTAAAAAGGCATACCCTCAAATATAGATGCCGAGGATACGATACTCGGGATTAAGGGCTACGGCGAAACACGAACGACTT
The DNA here is from genome assembly GCA_005239505.1 of Nicotiana paniculata. Taxonomy (NCBI): domain Eukaryota; kingdom Viridiplantae; phylum Streptophyta; class Magnoliopsida; order Solanales; family Solanaceae; genus Nicotiana; species Nicotiana paniculata. The sequence goes on from ML320520.1 coordinate 87,140, forward strand.
TGGTCAATAAGGCTACGGACAAATTAAAGCGATTTGGGGAAGCCCGACTATCGCCGTATAATTAAATCCTCTGAAATTATTTCGGAAAGAACCAATTAAAATCATGCTACCTTTAGTGTAAGCAAGATCATCGAACATTTTCATATCGGATCTTGAGAAAGAGTTTCGAACATTTTCATGTCTGCTCATAAAGAAGAGAGTTTCGAACATTTTCATGTCGGCTCATGAGAAAGAGTTTCGAACATTTTCATGTCGGCTCGTAATAAGGAGTTTCAAACATTTTCATGTCGGCCCGTAGGGAAAAGCCTCCTGAGGAGCCCGTTCCTCACGACTCGTAATCGAGGTTCTATTGGGCCATCGAAGAGTCGGGCGAACACGAAATCTAAAAACAAATCTTTAAGCAATGGAAAATATAGCCATGCTAAAGACTGATTCAAGTTGAATAGAAGAAACCCAAGGGTGGATATCCTCGAGCCGAACCCGACTCGAAGACTAAAAACCCAGGACAGTTTAAACTGAAAACTCTTAAGGGAAAACACATCGGAGCCTAAGGGCTGACGTCAAAGAGCCTATGGACCGATTAAAGGACACCCTGACTCTGTAATTAAAGGCATAAACACAAAGATAGTAGACTCAGGTCGTCTGATCGTCCGTCAACATGCACCAAAATCAGGAATACAGGGAAAACAAACACAAGAAAACCGAGATGAACAAAGATTCTCATATACCCACTAATACACTTACAAACTCTCCCAACAGAGATTTATGTATAAAAGAATCCTAGTCTGCTCTCATGACCAGTTCCCCCCAAGATCTTTGAACATCGGCATCCGCACCAGGGGAAAGGAAGAACTGAGCATCGATCTCGTCTGGTTTAGCCTGCTTTATCTCTTCGGAAAGATCGAAAACACGAGCGTGTATCTCCTCGAGGGTCCCCTGTGGGATTTACACCGAGCGTGCTCCTTGCTTTTTTTCTCTTTATCAAAAGGCTTCCCTCATCTCAGCCCGAGTATCGGCTGCATCCCTCAGGTAAACGACTACATTCTTATCAGCTTTTGCTCATGCCTCTTGAGCTTCGGCTCGGGCATCGATAGCTTCGGCATTCATCCGTAGCAGATCGGCCTCGAGCCTCTCTACTCGACTCATTAGCACCAAGTTATCTTCCCGAACACTTTGAAGGTGCACCTCGAGGGTGGAAACTCTAGACAGAGCATTCTTATTGTCCTTAACATGGGTGTCATTCCGAGCCCTAAGCTCAGTGCATGCGCGTTCAGCCAGACCGGCTCTGCCTCAAAGACGCTCCAGATCCTCCGACTTTTTTCGCAGCTACAACACCAGAATGTAAGACCCTGAAAATAAGAGAAAGGACACATACGACACCAAAAGCAGGAATCACTTGTTCCTCAAGGCGACCCTCGTAGTCGCGGTTCTGACTCACCTCGTACTGAAGGTGTGTCAATTCTTTCACATATCAATAACTAAGGAGATTGAGGGATCTCTCCCCATCAAAATCTTTCCGCAATTCGTACCTGAGCTTATCAAAAACACGTGAAAGGCAAGTTTAGCTAAAAAAATGTAAATATAGAGTCGAAACATCGGCAACTCATCGAATCTTACCACAATGCAGAATTATTGTGCGTGCTTAAAAGACGAGCGAATATCTCCGGGGCTAGACCCCTCCTCTGCAGCCCCCCAGAGGGGAACATGGTCATTAGCAACCTCATCCCCATCCGACGAGCCTTGACCCCAAACCTCCATCGAAGTACCTTCGACGTGAGAAACTAACAGCGAAGAGCAATCTTTCTCCCCTGAAGCGCCTTCATAAAAACGATTAGGTGGAGACAAAGGCGAGGTTCCATCACCACCTTTGCATCTCCGGGAAGGTCTTGCCTCACAGCTAGCTTGCTCATCCACCAAAGGCTCTTTTCATTTGGTGTGTTGCCCTGGCCCCGAGGCTGGCGACACCTTCCTCTCTCTAAGAGAGTCTGATCTCGCTCCCGGTAACTCCTCGACACCTGCAAAAGGGAAAGTCAGCAAGGGAGACGACTGATCCTTGAAGGAAAAGATCTCTACGATGCACACCTTGAGGCCTGTCCTCCCACCTACCCTTTGATAGATCATGCCATTTACACTCATCATGGAACGAGCAGGCCATCAGCCCCCAGATCCATCCCGCCAAATCGGGGACTTCACATGGTGACCACGAGGTCGCTGAAAAAGGGAAAAAAAATTTAGTGTGGAACCAGCATCCGCCTCAGACAAACATAGTAATAACAAGAATATGCCATCTACACGTAAGATTCCATTTCTCAGGAAATGACAAGAATTTCGCAGGGATGATGTCGATGGTCTGCACTCAGACAAATTGGCCCATCCACCCTCGATCTTCATTTTTCTCTCCCTTAGCGACAGAGCATCTGGATGTCCAACGCAAAAGGGTAACCAGTCCCTTGCAGTGCAGAGGTCGATACAACATGATTAGGTGGTCGAGGGTAAACACGATCTCAGCCTTCTCCGCAAAAAACTTGATCATAAGTACGATCCTCCAGATCGATGGGTGGACCTGTGACAGGGTGACTTGGAATTTCTGACAAAATCCGAGAATGACCTAATCAAGGGGGCCCAATGTAAAGGGGAACGTATACACATTCAAGAACCTTTCCACATGAGTCGTAATGTCCTCACCCAAGAAAGAGGCCTGCAGTACCACGTCTCTTCCCCATCCACAATATCTCCCCTTCGCCTCGAGGTGGCTCCTCCTATCGACGGTATGGGCCAGGATAAGCAGTCCCAACGGTTCTGAATATCGGAAGACCTCTCTGACGTAAGGCCATCCTTTGAGGCAAAACATCCCGTGATTTGTTCGGTATAAACTAGGGGGTACCACCTGCTGAATGAGGAACCGAGGCAGGTCTTTACTCTCACTGACCGACGGGTTCAGGCACAATAACCATGATTGTTATAAAGCAAGAAAGGGGAGGAAAGGCCTGAAGTGAGAATACCTGGCTTAAATGGTAGAGCAGTGAAATTCGCAATAATTTTGTAAGGAAACAATTATTCTATAGAGAAAAATCTCCAAGTGAAGGGCAAGAGTGCGTGTATATATATATATATATAGAGAGATAGAGAGAGAGAGAGAGAGAAAGCAGTGGTTGTTCACCTAACTTGAAGGCCAATAAACTCTAACTAGCTCATTTGTTTCCCCTTTTCCTCTTCGGGAAATGCACCGGCAAGGTTATCTCTGTCATTTCACGAATCATCGGAGACCCCCGAAGGATTCTACCCCAAGGAGACACCCGAACTAGGGATTCCCGCTATCATAACCACGGAGCCTTAAGAACCACCTACGATGGTCCAGCCCGAGATGGTACCTGCTCTCGAGGGCTCTGCCATCCCAAGAACAGGCCTCGGAAAATCGATGTCGAATCCAAAGGAATGAGTTTTCAAAAGGAAGTTAGGAGGCAAAAGGAATATCCTTATTTTCAAAAAACTATATGTACAAAGCTATGTCTTTACAATGTTGCCCCAAAGGGAAAAGGAAAACAGGACTATCTTTGCCCTTTCCGTCGGCTGATTCACGGGCAGAGTCGCTATTTAAACTTCCACCCAATGAGGACGTGGGCGCTGTCTCTTCCTCCAAAAACCTAGCTTCTTTGACCTAAGCATGGAAGTCAGTACCCCGGGCAATCGCCTCTTCGAGTGCTAGCCTCATAGCTTGGGAACGAGCATGCTTGACAGCCCGTTCCAATTTCTGCGCTTCCTCTTCAGATATTTACTGGCCTGGTTATTGGCAGCAATGGCGTCCTTCCTATATGATGCAACATGCCCTTCGGCCTCAAATTTGGCCGCAGACAGTCGAACTATCTCCTCTTGGTCTTTTCGGAGAAGGTAATGGGTCGAAGTTAGATCGCCCTATAGAAGATCCCTCTCCAAGACTGTGGCCTCGATTCGTCCTCTCAGAATTGCTCCACCAGGGCATTCATTTGAAATATCTGCAAGGGCAAACTAAATTAGTAAAGTTGATTTATGTGCGAGCGATAGCAAACCTGCGAATTCCACGCTACCTACTCGTTGAAACTAGCCCGAAGCGCCTTCAGCTCATCCTCCTTTTGAGCTAGGGAAATTGATCACGCTCAACTATGTCTTGTAGAAGACTAAGCGGGCGTTGCAAATATAATCTTGGGGTATTATGCCCAGAGTCGATCCCACAGGGAATTTACGTATCAAGCAGCTGTTAAAATACTACTCAGCTGTCACCTAATGT
>MDKI01121341.1:0-64298 GCA_005239505.1 Nicotiana paniculata
TCGCGATGGCGCCCAACACCGCAGTCAGGCAAGCCAACCATTATCTACTAGTGAGTTTCATGTTTTTACCAAAAATATTTTCAACACTTGCTTAACTTAGTTTTGAGACATTAAGTAGAAACGAATAACTTAGGCAACTTTATACAAAATAAATAATCATGAAGTCATAATTTACGATTACATTCCAAAAAAATATAGTCTAAAACGTGTGTGTCAGGAACTAGTGTCACAAGTCTACAGGCATCTAGTAGAATAATATCAAAAGAATAAAAGTTTGTCCTACTGTCTGAGTAAGTATAGACAGAAATGGCAAAAGTATAGCTCCAAAGTGTTGCTGGAAGTCGCCAAGAAAAGCAGATCACTGTGAAGCCTCGACCAGGTATAAATCAGGAACAAGCTCCGGACTGGTACCCAGATGCACCTGCCTCAGAACCTGTACAATTAAGTACAGAACGTAGCATGAGTACATAAATAATATGTACCCAGTAAGTATCCCGCCTAATCTCGAAGAAGTAGTGACAAGAGGTCGACTTGACACTCACTAGGGGCCAAACAGTAAATTTAGGTGATATTTTAAAAGAGGACAACAGGTAAGCATGGATAGTAAAAATAAATATCAAATCGTAATCAAAATCCAAATACGTGGTGAAGCACCAATTTACAAATTTTCCGTTCGTTCTTCCAGGATATTTCACAGCTCAACAGTCATAAAAATATCAAGCAAATAGCATACGCATAGTGGAATAAGGACATCCGTCCTGGGCCAACATCATAATAGTAATAATTATGCATTGCCAAAGGGTCGAATGGCGCGAACCATAGATGCATCTATTAACCTGTCGTGGCGTACGACCGGCTCCTATGAGAGTAGGGGAAAGAATCACTCCGCTCGCGAGATATAAATTGTGAAGCGGTCGCATGCAAACACAATATCTTTCTTTCAATCCTTTCCAAATAACAATTCTTTTAAAATATAAAATTCTCGGTTTTCTTGAAACAAAGTTGCATACAATGAAGTTACAAAGCATATAACTCAAGTTAATGGAATTCACATGGCATGGTGTGGGACTAACTACCCGGACATAACAATAATAGTCACTATGTTCGGGCTCTCGTCACCTCGCACATACGTAGTCCCCCACAAACAATAACACATAATCATTTAATTCACCTATGGGGAAAATCCCCTCTTACAAGGTTAGAAAGGAGACTTACCTCGTGTCAAGTCTACTTTGCGAGTCAAGAATGCGCCCGAAACTCCAAATTCGTCGCCCAAGGACTCGAAACTAGTAAAATATTGCATAAACAAATCAGTCTATACTCCAAAGTCCTTAATTCTCCTACTTAAATGATCATTTCAACCTAAATTGGGAAAATCCTAAAATACACCTCCGGGCCAACATGCTCGGATTCTTGAAATTTTTGAAGAAAACTATCACCCATGGCCTAAGGATCAACATTATATAGTTTTTGTATGATTCCGTAACAATTTTCTTGGTAATTTCCCATTTTTTTCAAAAACCTAGGTTTTACTCTAAACCCATGATTTCCACTAATTTGATGTGTTAATCTACCTAAGAATTCAAGTATTAAGATAAATTTATAGTAGGAATTACTTACCTTACAGTAGTTAGGTCGAATATCTTCCTTGCATGCTCTCAAAATCGCCCAAAGATGAAGAATAGTGTTCAAAAATGGCTAAGTCCCGTATTTAAAACGAAACTCACTGCCTACAAGCTTTTCGCACATGCAGCTCGAGGACCGCACATGTGGTCTCACATCTGCGGAGAAGGGGAAAGGGGCCTGGCTTCGCACCTGCGGAGCGGAGTCCGCACCTGCGGCTCCGCCTCTGCGAAAAGGAGTCCACATCTGCGCAAATGGGCAGCTACCTCAGGAGTTTCACCTGCGAGTCTGGGACTGCAGAAGCGGTCTCGCACCTGCGACTTGACCTCCGCAGGTGCGGTGGCACCAACTCTGGTGCACCAGCAGTCATTTAAGGCTAGTTTTTGCCTCGCTCGATGCCCGAATGGCATCTGGGCCCACTCGAGACCCCGTCCAAATATACCAACAAGTCCTAAATCAAGTACGGACTCGCTCGAGCCTTCAGAACGTCCGAAACAACGCTAAATCTAAAAATCATACCCCAAAACCATTTGGATCAAACTTAAGAACTTTAAGTTCTTGAACTCACTTTCAATACGCCGAACTTACCTATACTACTTGGAATGACACCAAATTTTGCGAGCAAGTCATAAATGACATAACGGAACTATTACCAGTCTCGAAATTCTGTTTGGATCTCAATAACACAAAAATACGCTCCAAACCTCAAGTTTGAACTTAAGGAAACCTTAATTCACTATTAGGCGCCGAAACGCCCTCGGGTCATCCAAAACCCGTTTCGAACACACGCCCAAGTCTGAAATCATCATACGAGCCTACCGGAACCTTTGAATCTCGATCCCGAGGTCGTTTACTAAAAATATTGACCGAAGTCAAACTTGGCCTTTAAGGCAAACCTTAAGGGACTAAGTGTCCCTATACCACTCCAAACTCCTCCAAACCTCGAACCACCCATCCTCGCAAGACATAAATCAGTAGAAGAAACTACGGGAAGTCTCATTTAGGGGCACGGAGTCCTAGAACATAAAATAACCGATCAGGTCGTTACATTCTTTACGTCTTAAACAAACGTTCGTCCTCGAACGGGTCTAGAATCATACCTAGAGTGCTGAATAAGTGTGGATATCTGCTCCGCATGTCCTCCTCGGACTCCAAGTCGCCTCCTCGACTGGTTGGCCCCTCCACTGGAACTTTACGGTGGAAACCCTCTTGGACCTCAACTGACGATCTTGTCTGTCAATAATAGCAAACGGCTCCTCCTCGTAGCCTAGCCTCTCATCCAACTGAATGGTACTGAAATATATCACGTGAGAGAAGTCGGCGTGATACCTCTGGAGCATGGATACATGAAAGACCGGATGAACCCCTGATAAACTGGGAGGTAAAGCAGGCTCATAAGCAACGTCCCCAACTCGTCTCAACACCTCAAATGGGCCTATAAACCTCGGGCTCATCTTGCCCTTCTTCCCAAACCTCATAATACCCTTCATCGGCGAGACCTTCAACAGAACCTTCTCGCCCTCCATAAATGATACATCGCACGCCTTCTGATCCACGTAACTCTTCTGTCTGGACTGTGCTGTGCGAAGTCTCTCCTGAATCAACTTCACCCTCTCTAAAGCATCCTTCACCAGATCGGTGCCATATAGCTTAGCCTCGCCAAGCTCAAACCACCCGATGGGAGAACGACATCGCCGACCATACAAGGCCTCAAATGGATCCATCTCAATGCTGGACTGATAACTATTATTATAAGCAAACTCGGCCAAAGGCAAGAACTGGTCCCACTGTCCTCCAAAGTCAATCACACATGCCCTGAGCATGTCCTCCAATATCTGAAATGTCCGTTCCGACTGCCCATCGGTCTGAGCGTGGAATGTTGTGCTGAGCTCTACCCTTGTGCCTACCTCACTCTGTACGACTCTCCAGAAGTGCGAGGTGAACTGAGGACCTTGATCTGATACAATGGACACAGGTACACCGTGCAACCAAACTATCTCCCGAATGTAGATCTGGGCCAACCTCTCAGAAGTATAAGTAGTAGCTACTGGAATGAAATGTGCCGACTTGGTCAACCTGTCCACAATGACCCAAACCGCATCAACCTTCTGCAAAGTCCGAGGCAGTCCAACTACGAATTCCGTAGTGATGCGCTCCCATTTCCACTCAGGTATAGGCATCTGCTGAAGTAGGCCTCCTGGCCTCTGGTGCTCATACTTGGCCTGCTGGCAATTTAAACATCTAGCCACATACTCCACTATGTCTTTATTCATCCGTCTCCACCAGAAATTCTACCTCAAGTCACGGTACATCTTCGTAGCACCAGGATGAATAGAATACCGGGAACTATGAGCCTTCTCTAGAATCCTCTCCCTCAGGCTATCAACATTAGGGACACATAAGCGACCCTGAAGCCTCAGAACACCATCCTCGCCAATGAGACCTCCTTGGTACCACCCTGTACCACTGTCTCCCGCAGCTCTGCTAGGCGCAGATCATCAAACTACTGAGCCTTGATCTCCCCCAATAATGAAGACTAAGCAACCACACGTGCGAGAACTCGGCTGGGCTATGAAAGGTCCAACCTCACCAGGCGATTAGCCAAGGATTGAATGTCCAAAGCTAAAGGTCTCTCCTCTGCTGAAATGAAAGCCAAACTACCCATACTCTCTGCCTTCCTACTTAAGGCATATGCAACCACGTTTGCCTTGCCCGGATGATAAAGAATGGTGATGTCATAATCCTTCAGCAACTCAAGCCACCTATGCTGCCTCAAATTAAAATCCCTTTGCTTGAACAAGTGCTGCAAACTACGGTGATCTGTATAAACCTCACAAGGCACCCCATACAAGCAGTGCCTCCAAATTTTAAGAGCATGAACAATCGCCGCCAACTCCAGATCGTGCACAGGGTAATTCTTCTCATGAACCTTTAGTTATCGTGAAGCATATGCAATAACTCGCCCCTCCTGCATCAACACACAACCCAAACCAACGCATGAAGCATCGCAATAAACTGTATATATCCCTGAGCCAGAAGGAAACACTAGAACTAGTGTTGATGTCAATGTTGTCTTGAGCTTCTGAAAGCTTGACTCACACTGGTCGGACCATTGGAATGGGGCATTCTTCTGAGTTAATCTAGTCAGAGGATCTGCAATGGATGAAAATCCCTCCACAAATCGGCAATAATAACCTGCTAGACCCAAGAAGCTCCTGATCTCTGTAGTTGAAGTAGCGTGTAGCCAACTCTGAACTGCCTCAATCTTCTTAGCATCAACCTTGATACCCTCTACGGATATCACATGCCCCAAGAATGCCACAGAATCCAACCAAAACTCACACTTGGAGAACTTAGAATACAGCTTCTGTTCTCGCAAAGTCTGGAGCAGAACCCTCAAATGTTGCTCATGCTCCCCCAGGCTACGTGAGTAAATCAGAATGTCATCAATGAAGACGATGACAAAAGAATCGATATAAGGCCTGAACACCCTGTTCATCAAGTCCATAAATGTTGTTGGAGCATTAGTCAAGCCAAAGGACATCACCAGGAACTCATAATGACCATATCTCGTACGAAAGGCCGTCTTCGGAACATCCGAGTCCTGAATCTTCACCTGCTGGTACCCCAATCTCAGGTCAATCTTAGAAAACACCCGAGCACCCTGCCATTGGTCAAACAAATCATCGATACGCGGCAATGGGTACTTGTTCTTGATGTTGACCTTGTTCAACTGGCGGTAGTCAATGCACATTCGCATAGTCCCATCCTTCTTTTTCAAAAATAACACTGGAGCACCCCAAGGCGATATACTCGGTTTGATAAACCCCTTATCCAACAACTCCTCAAGTTGTTCTTTCAATTTCCTCAATTCCTTCGGAGCCATACGGTACGGGGGAATAGATATAGGCTGGGTGCCTGGAGCTAAGTCAATGCAAAAATCAATGTCATGATCCGGTGGCATGCCTGGAAGGTCTGAAGGGAATACATCATCAAACTCTCGAACTACTGGCACTGAATCAATCGTTGGAGATTCGGCGGTGGTGTTCCGCACATGCGCAAGATAATCCAAACAACCCTTCTCGACCATATGTCGAGCCTTCAGAAAAGAAATAACCCAATTAGCGGCACTAACTGAGGAACCTCTCCACTCCAATCTCGGCAACTCGGGCATGGCTAGAGTAACAGTCTTGGCATTCTAGAATGGCATGATAGGGAGACAGCCAATCCATGCCCAGGATGACCTCAAATCAACAATATCAAGCAACAGGAGGTCCGCTCTGGAATCGAACCCACAGAATGTAACCACACAGGACCGATAAATCCGGTCCACAACCACAGAATCGCCTACGGGAGTGGATACATAAACAGGAGTACCCAAGGACTCACGAGGAATATCCAGGGAATGAGAAAATAAGGCTGATACATATGAATAAGTGGACCCTGGATCGAATAATACCAATGAATCTCTACCGCATATTGAAATAATACATGTGATCATGGAATCTGATACATATCTGATCTAGTCCGAATAACATAGAATCTGGCTGGAGCGCCGAATGACTGACCTCCATCGGAATAAATAGGAGCTGACTGGGCTCCCCCTGCCTGACCTCCACCTCTGGGACGACGCTTACCAGCCTGTCCTCCACCTCTGGGTGGCCGAACCGCTGGTGCTGATCTCATAGGTTGGTGACCCTACATCACTGCTTTTCCCGAAGCCTGGGACAATGCCTCTTCATGTGACTTGGATCCCCACACTCATAACAACCTCCCGGCACCATGGCCTGCTGACTTGAAGAAGAACCCTAAATAGTGGGAGGGCGATGTGAACTCTCGGGCATAGCACTGAAGTAAGGGCTGGAAGACCCTTGATGACCAGAATACCCGTCGGAGGAACCCTAAATAGATGGCGGGCGATAAGAACTCTTCGGCATGGTGCTAAAATAAGGCCTCGATGGAACACCTCGTGGAGGTGGTGGTGGTGCTGAATATGGGGGCCTACTGGGCTGGACCCTACCAAACTGACCTCTGCCCCTAGCTGGAGCACCTCTGAAATCCCCAGAAACTCTAGCTCTCTTATCCTGCTGACCCTGCTCTCTTCTCCTCGACCGATAATCCTCGATCCTGCAAGCAATCTCTACCACAAGCTGATAAGGAGTCCCCATCTCCACCTCTCGGGCCATGTTGGCCCTAATACATGGATGCAACACAGTTACAAATCTCCTCACTCTCTCTGCATCAGTAGGAAGTATCATGAGTGCATGACGAGACAGCTCAGAAAACCTAGCCTCGTAATCGGTCACTGACATCCGACCCTGCTCCAGCTGCTCAAACTGATACCGCAGCTCTTCCCTCTCAGAGGGTGGAATATACCGGTCTAGGTATAGCTGAGTGAACTTCTCCCAAGTGATGGGAGAGGAATCTGTCGGTCTTCCAAGAATGTAGGACTGCCACCATCTGCGGGCCCTTCCCTTTAGCTGAAAAGTAGTGAAGTCAACTCCATGAGACTCCAGTATCCTCATGTTGTGCAGTCTGTCCCTACACCTATCAATAAAGTCTTGTGCTTCCTCATGACGCTCTCCTCCGTAGATTGGATGGTGCATCCTAGTCCACCTGTCTAATAACTTCTGCGGATCACCGCCCGCAGCTAGTCTGACCTCAGGTGCTGCTGCTGCTGGATGGACCCCGCCCACGGGCAGTGTACCCGGGGTTTGATATACTGTTATTGCATGTCCAGCGTCCTGTGCAGTAGGGGTCTGTGCTCCCCCTCCCGCCTGAGATGTGGCCGGATCTGTTGGAAATAAACTAACATGAGTCATGGTGTCCATGAACCGCGTCATACGGCCCATGACCTCCTGAAATCCTGGCGTTGTCATAAAGTCCAAAGGGGCAGGATCTGCTGCGGGCACCTCGCCCTGCTCCTCAGTGATGGGATCCTCTACTGGATCCGCTGGGGGTGTAACTGGTACAGTGCTGGGACGCCCTCGTCCCTTACCTCAGGCTGGTGCCTTCCCCTGCCTCTGCCACGGCCTCGGATGATGGGGGTAGCAGCCCCTCTCGGGTCTGGAACATCGGCTATACGCGTCCTCACCATCTATGAGAGAATAGAAGAGTGAGATTTAGTATACTATCAACTGCACGATAGAAGGTGAATAAAGAGATATTTCCTAACACCCTATAGCCTCCCGAAGATAAATACAAACGTCTTCGTACCTATCCGCAGGACTCTATTGGGTTTTTCCGTAACTTGTGAGACCTACGTGAACCTAGAGCTCTGATACCATGTTGTCACGACCCAAATCCTAACCCAGGTCGTGATGGCGCCCAACACCGCAGCCAGGCAAGCCAACCATTATCTACTAGTGAGTTTCATGTAGTTTACCAAAAACATTTTCAACACTTACTTAACTTAGTTTTGAGACATTAAGTAGAAACGAATAACTTAGGAAACTTTATAAAAAATAAATAATCATGAAGTCATAATTTACGATTACATTCCAAAAAAATATAATCTAAAGTGTGTGTGCCAGGAACTAGTGTCACAAGTCTATAGGCATCTAGTAGAATAATATCAAAAGAATAAAAGTGTGTCCTACTATCTGAGTAAGTCTAGACAGAAATGGCAAAATAATAGCTCCAAAGTGTTGCTAGAAGCCGCCAAGAGAAGCAGATCACCGTGAAGCCTTGACCAGGCATAAATCAGGAACGAGCTCCGGACTGGTACCCAGATGCACCTGCCCCAGAACCTGTACAATTAAGTATAGAGCATAGCATGAGTACATTAACAATATGTACCCAGTAAGTATCCCACCTAATCTCGAAGAAGTAGTGACGAGAGGTCGACTTGACACTTACTAGGGGCCAAACAGTATATTTAGGTGATATGTTAAAAGAGGACAACAGGTAAGCATGGATAATAAAGAAATAAATATCGAATCGTAATCAAAATCCAAATACGTGGTGAAGCACCAATTTACAAATTTTCCGTTCGTTCTTCCAGGATATTTCACAGCTCAACAGTCATAAAAACATCAAGCAAATAGCATGCGCATAGTGGAATAAGGACATCCGGCCTGGGCCACCATAATAATAGTAATAATTGTGCACTGCCGAAGGTTCGAACGACGCAAACCATAGATGCATCTATTAACCTGCCTTGGCGTACGACCCGCTCCCATGAGAGTAGGGGAAAGAATCACTCCGCTTGCGGGATATAAATTGCGAAGCGCTCTCATGCAAACACAGCATCTTTCTTTCAATCCTTTCCAAATAACAATTCTTTTAAAACACCAAATTCTCGGTTTTCTTGAAACAAAGTTGCATACAATGAGGTTACAAAGCATATAACTCAAGTTAATGGAATTCACATGGCATGGTGTGGGCCTAACTACCCGGACATAATAATAATAGTCACTACGCACGGGCTCTTATCACCTCGCACGCACGTAGTCCCCCACAAACAATAACACATAATCATTTAATTCACCTATGGAGAAAATTCCCTCTTACAAGGTTAGAAAGGAGACTTACCTCGTGTCAAGTCTACTTCCCGGGTCAAGAATGCGCCCGAAACTCCAAATTCGTCGCCCAAGGACTCGAAACTAGTCAAATATTGCATAAACAAATCAGTCTATACTCCAAAGTCCTTAATTCTCCTACTTAAATGATCATTTCAACCTAAATTGGGAAAATCCTAAAATACACCTCCGGACTCACATGCTCGGATTCCGGAAATTTTTGAAGGAAACTATCCCCCAATGCCTAAGGATCAATATTATATAGTTTTTGTATGATTCCTTAAAAATTTTCTTGGTAATTTCCCATTTTTGTCAAAAACCTAAGTTTTACTCTAAACCCATGATTTCCACTAATTTGATGTGTTAATCTACCTAAGAATTCAAGTATTAAGCTAAATTTATAGTAGGAATTACTTACCTTACAGTAGCTAGGTCGAATATCTTCCTTGCATGCTCTCAAAATCGCTCAAAGATGAAGAATAGTGTTCAAATATGGCTAAGTCCCGTATTTAAAATGAAACTCACTGCCTACAGGCTTTTCACACCTAAGGCTCGAGGACCGCACCTGTGGTCTCGCATCTGCGAGAAAAATCTCGCATCTGCGGAGAAGGGGAAGGGGTCCTGGCTTCGCACCTGCGGAGCGGAGTCCGCACCTGCGGCTCTGCTTTTGCGAAAAGGTGTCTGCATCTGCGAAAATGGACAGCTCCCTCAGGAGTTGCACCTGCGAGTCTGGGACCACAGAAACGGTCTCGCACCTACGACTTGACCTCCGCAGGTGCGGTCGCACCAGATCTGGTGCACCAACAGTCATTTAAGGCTGGTTTTTGCCTCGCTCGATGCCCGAATGGCATTTGGGCCCACCCGGAACCCCGGCCAAATATACCAACAAGTCCTAAATCATAGTACGGACTCGCTCGAGCCTTCGGAACGTCCAAAACAATGCTAAATCTAAAAATCATACCCCAAAACCTATTGGATCAAACTTAAGAACTTTAAGTTCTTGAATTCGCTTTCAATACGCCGAACTTACCTATACTACTTGGAATGACACCAAATTTTGCGAGCAAGCCATAAATGAGATAACGGAACTATTCCCGATCTCAGAATTCCGTTTGGATCTCGATAACACAAAAACACGTTCCAAACCTCAAGTTTGAACTTAAGGAAACCTTAATTCACTATTAGGCGTTGAAACGCCTCCGGGTCATCCAAAACCTGTTTCGAACACACGCCCAAGTCCGAAATCATCATACGAGTCTACCGGAACCTTTAAATCTCGATCCCTAGGTCGTTTACTAAAAATATTGACCGAAGTCAAACTTGGCCTTTAAGGCCAACCTTAAGGAACTAAGTGTCCCTATACCACTCCAAACTCCTCCAAACCTAGAACCACCCGTCCCCGCAAGACATAAATCAGTAGAAGCAACTATGGGAAGTCTCATTTAGGGGAACGGAATCCTAGAACACAAAACGACCAGTCGAATCGTCACATGGCTAGAGGTTGGTAAGTTGAGACTTATTTGGGACATTTGTGTAAGTTTCATAAAATTGCGTGTGGTAGCCATTATATAAGGTGGTATTTATTTTTATCCAACAATTCTAATGTTGAGCAAAAATAGTCACTACTCTATTAAAATTAATATGAAAAGATATTTTTACCTTTTTTTCCATTCAGGGGTTTGGTCAAAAGTACCGGGAAGATCATAACTATATCACACACTAATCAGTGGAAAATATAACCTTAACCTAATCAAAGAACGAGAAAAAGGTTAACACGTGTACCCAGAATTAGATCATAAACAAGGCTCAAGCTTCTTTCCTTGTTATCCTGTCATTTAAAAGTGAAAAGCATTAGGAATCAATTGTTCACAGTATATGAAAAAAGTGGAAACATATTGTTTAATAAGGAATGTGGTTCTTAAATCATTGTAACAAACTTAAATACGTTGGTTATTACAAGCTCAAAAACTAAGGATACGTAGTCCTTAACTTAGACTTACAAGCTCATAAATTAAGGACAACTAGTCATGAACTTACAGTAACAAGCTCATAAGTTTAGGACACTTGGTCCTGAACTTAGAGTTAGAAGTTCAAAAGTTAAGGACACTTGGTCCTGAACTTAGACTAACAAGCTCAAAAGTTAAGGACAATAGGTCCTGAACTTAGACTTACAAGTTCAAAAGTTAAGTACAATTAGTCCTTAACTTAGAGTTACAAGCACAGAAATTAAGGACAAGTGGTCCTGAACTTCGAGTTCCAAGTTCAAAAGTTAAGGACATGTAGTCCTGAACTTCGAGTTCCAAGTTCAAAAGTTAAGGACATGTAGTCCTGAACTTAGAGTTACAAGTTCAAAAGTTAAGGACATATAGTCGTAGAGTTACAAGTTCAAAAGTTAAGGACACTTGGTCCTGAACTTTATGAGCAGAAGGGTGTTTTCGTCCAGGCAAGTAAATTTTATTAAAGCAGTGGCTAAAGACTAAAGACATTTTAAACAGTGACTTAAAAGTAAATATATGTGAATTAATGGCTACCCGTGCACTTCCCCCGTAAGTTTCCCTAAAGTTTATCCACCTTAAAATTAAACTTTAGATCACCGGTTTTAATCGCGAGCCTGAACTTATAACCTAAAGTTTGAATGCAATTCATTAGGCTGTTGGACACACACGACTTCTAGACTTAATTCCATTTGAAGATAATAGAAGTCCACTTATTTCTTATTATTTTGCTTAACAATATATGAAAAATTCGTTGAATAAGCATATGATAAATATAAGAATTTAAAATTTATTAGATTTAAAAAATCAAATCTAATTGCAAACATGTGGTCTAATTTATATATATTTCAGGAAAATGAACTACAATTGTTGATAATCGAAATGAAAATTGTTAAAACAACATCACCTACCCTTTGTTGTTGACTCCATTCGCATATGATTTTTGTGATTCGCGTTGTTTTGCTTTATATTACACATTATTATTATTCAAAAAACCAAATCGTTTTTCTTTTACTATAACTTTTTTATTTACTATTAAGTATTTTCACTTATACACCACTTTCTATGTACTAGTATTTGTATTCCAAACTTTATCTGGACAAAAACTAAGTAACTAAAGTTTGAAGAGTAATAACATAAAGTAGGGCCAACAATACAAAAGTTCAATGATCGCCACAAGCCATTACAACCACAAAAGGAGGAGAAAATGAAGAAAACAAAGAAGGGTGATTTGCACAAATATGACAATTTGGGTGTCACTCTTGATCTTCTTTTATTCTATTTGACTCATGGTCAGAACTTCAAGTTAAATAAATGTTGCTCCTCGCTTTTCCTATGGGCAAATTTTATGTTTGTTAAATTTGAAGTTCTGCTCATGAAACAAACGAGGGTCAAAAAATCAAGATTATCAATTTGACCATTTTCAAAGTCATTAGGCATAACTTCCTAAATCCTAAACATATTAAGCTAACGTTTGGTCATAGATCCCAAATTTGTTTCGAAAAAATTGAGTTTGGTGAAGTTTGGTTTGAAGATGAAAATGTATTTAGACATAAGTTTTCAAAATATATTTCACTTTTTTTTTAAAACATGAAACATGACTTATACTACAAGTTCTAAAAACTATCACAAATACCCAACAGTATCATTATCAATAACATTCATCGTATTATCACAAATCATAGTCCTGAACATAAATGAATTTGGTACAAAATTATCAATTTTATAATGAACTACATAATACACTATCAGATGACCGAGTTGACGAAGCAGTATTGTTACAAAATAATAAATGATGGACTCTTTTATAAAATATAAAAGTTTGAGGTAATTTTTAAAAGACGTAATAGTGATATTTTGGGCCAAAATCAACTCTTGATCTGATTTTGGGATTTGTTTTTTGGGTTTTGAGAATTTACCAAAATGTAAATATAATTTATAAGCAAATATATGTTTGTCATAAAATACCTAAATATATTTTGGCAAAATCTATGATCAAACGGGTCCTAAATAAAAGAAGAAAAGGCAAACACATTAAGAAAAATTATCTTGGGCGACAATGTCAGCTTTTGGTACGTGGAACGAAGGAAAAAAAACTTTTGAGACGTGGGGACTTGTTAACATTTGAAAGGGACATAATAGATAACATTTTGGGGTAATTTCAAAGATTCCTATCAGGTTTTGCTTTGTAATATTAATCTCTCTTAGTATAATTTATGATATTTCACTTACATTTCTTATTTTGATCTTTTTTATTATAATCCCTTTAATCTGTTTATCGTAAATATAAAGTAATTATAATTTGACTATTGTTTACTCTTATTAATATACTCTTTTGTTTAACAAATTATTTTAAAAAAAAATAAATTAAAGAAAGTGCATATTACCAAATTGTAATTATTTTTGTTTAACAATTTACACTGTAAATAATTTTTGTTTCACCCAAAGCTAACGTTAAAAATTACTTAAACCTTATTATTTTTACTTAAATTTTAAATTTAACTTTAAAAGTTACAAATTAAAGCGAGAATACTTATTATTTAAATATGACTAGATGATAAAGGTATATACATAAAAAAATATATGTCGCATTTATAAATTTAGTGTAAGATAAATTTTTTTGAGTATATAATACTCTGTCTCTCACTCCAAAAAAAAAAATGTTCTATTTACCTTTGGAGCACAAGAAATGTCCTTCGTTCATCAAGATTTTCTAGTACATTTTTCTTTATAACTTTTTTGACTTGTTAATATATTTGTTTAAAAATTTGAAACTTCATTTTACTTTGCAATCTTTCAGCAACATAATTTATTTTCAGGAAAAAATAATGAAGCAAATACAAGTTAAAGATAGAAATAAAAAAGGCAAAGCAACATTAGAAAAAGAGAAAAAATTAAAATCAAATGACGTAGAGGCAAAACTAACCGTACATTGTTCTCATATATTGAACAATCAATCAATTTGTTCACGTTCGTTTAGGAAAAAGAAAAGAAAATATTGTTCACGTTTACTTGTACGCCCGCCATTGATTTTCTCTGTATTCATTTCTCTCTCCTTATAGGTTGAGTATAAATAAGAAAAAATTTCCGATATTTGTCGCGGTTCCTTTCAAATTCTTTATCAGGTAAAATCAAAATTCGTTTTCTTTCTTTAATTGTATGAGTTTTTTTTTTTTTTTAAATCTTCAGTAAACGCTTAATTGATCGAAGTTTGAAACTTTAATGTTTTCTTTTTTATATTTGATTTTCATGCATGGCAATTGGGTATTGCCCCAGTTCAAGATTCCATGTGGATTCATCTTTGCTCGTTCTTTTAAGAAGTAATTAGTGATATTGTTTAAGAAAATTTTGTTTTAGTGTATACCCATTTTGTAATTAAGTGAAAATTTTGGGCATGTTGGGGTATGAGTAATTGATTAAAAAGATGGAATTTTTTGATGACTTACTGTTAGTCAAATGTTAATATGAAGTGAATTTTTTAATGAAGATTTTAGTACGAGTGAGTTGTAGAAGATTTAAAGGTAAAAATAGTGGATTGATTATTGTTCATCAGCAGCTATGGGAGATTGACTGAGTTGAGATCTTCTTCATTTTATTTTACTATGATTCGGGTGAAGGAGGAAATGCTTAAATTCTGCAGAATTTATTGGCTATATTTGGCATGTAATTTTAAATTCCAATTAACTTGTTCGTCTGATGAAACAGTGACCTCCTTTCTAATGTCTCCTATGTTGAAGTAGCTGCGAGTAGCTTGTTCCTTTTCCAAATAGTGCAATTTTTGAATATCTTGTAGATTTTTTTTTATCTTCATAAAGAATATAATAAAGTAGATTTTTGGAGGATTATGCTCCCAAATGAGATGCAATGAGAAGGAAAATATTAAGCTCAGAATTTAATTCTATTTACTTTATAAATCGATAAGTCTCTTGTACAACTATGTCTTCTTGGTCTTTTGTGCCAATCTCTTTTAGTAGACAACAAATAATTCAATAGAGCCGAAGTATGTAGACAAGATTCTACCAGCAGTCTGGCGTGTGCTAATTGCAATCTGTTAGCTGGTTTAGTTATATTTGATGGATATTTTTTCGAAGTATCACTTCATTCTGATAGTACTCTGGTGAATATCCAGTATTTTTAGGTATCTCTCATTGGAATCGGAGGTATTGGTTTGTTGATAAGGATTCCGGGTGTAGAAACTGTTCCTTGCCTCAACATCAGGACTGATGGCCACTTCTGAAGCAGTTCTTCAAGTTATAGGTGGTTCACAACCTAGTCTTTTTGGATCTGATCATTCTCTTAGGAAATTTGGATCATCACATACCTGTAGATCCTTCATAAGATACAGAAAGAAGAGGGTTTCAAAGTGTGTGAATTTTCTCAACTGTTCAAAGACATCATATCGTGCTATTAGGGTTGATCACTTTCTGAACACCAGACAACCTGTGCATGGGAATATTTCTCAGTCCTATTTAAGATCTGCGAACTGCAAATGCCGGCAAGCTGACAGTGTGAGTAGTACTGCATCGGAAAATGGAACTGGGACATGGTTTGTTGACAATGACCAGAGCTTTGATGCAGTTCATGGTAATACACCAAGTGTTCTGCAGTTTGAGACAGTGGAAGAGCTTAAAGTAGGAGACGAGAACTTTCAATCCAATGGGAGCTTACCTCCAAATGGCTCAGTGCAAGATTCCTTGAACAGAATAGCTGAAAACTCCATTGAGGATGAAGCGTGGGAACTCCTACGGGAGTCTATGGTTTATTATTGTGGTAGCCCTGTAGGAACAATTGCTGCTCAGGACCCAACTAGCTCCAATGTCGGTGTTCTAAACTACGATCAGGTCTTTATCCGTGACTTTATACCTTCTGGTATAGCTTTTCTACTGAAAGGAGAATATGAGATTGTTCGCAACTTCATCCTTCACACTCTTCAGTTGCAGGTAAAATGCTACTTAACTTGCACAAAAGTTTGTTTCGTGTGTGCAAAAAGATCATTTACCGATATTTTCTTTCATATAGTCATACATTTGTTTATTGCATTTTTCTTGCTTGTATCTCATCATTTGGTTTCTTATCTCATTGAGCAATCTTGCTATGGATGTTCCTTGACAGCTGTGTAATTAAAGATGGATGCAGGAATACCTTATAGTGATATGTGACTGCTTCTTATTTAACTTATTCAGGGATAAATGCCTGGGGAAAATTCATGTTAATCTCTGGAAATATATGCTAGGATGCAACTGTTTTTTTGACTAATTTTCTGGAATGAATGGTTGGATACTGATATTTTCTCTTAAAACACTTGTTGAGATAATTGTAATGTGGGTATACATTTATTATTTTTTATGTCTGCCAACACTTAGATCACTGTTTTTTCACTTTCCGCTGTTATATGTCCTTCTCAACATTCTGATGGTTTTGCTTTTCTACTTCAAGGTAAAATAACAAATCTTTGGATTATTTTCTTATGTTATATGCCTTCCTTTATATAAAGGGTATGTTAGGTATCAGTCTTCTTCTGATTTATCAAGGTAATACTAATAGTATGATTAAACTAAATGATGAATGCCTTATTTCCTTGTTGGCTGTTCTTTTACAAAGAGGCACTGAAAGAAACCCCCTAAGCTTTTCACTGACGGTGTGTTCATTTTTTTGCTTATCACACATCAGGGAGGAACGGCTGTTATCATCTAATTCTGTTAGGGGTCATTTGCTTTGCGAACAAGTTATACAGGGATATAATATGGGCATTTATGATACGAGGATTAGATAATAACATGATTATTTAGTGGATATTCTTTTCTTGGTCGAAGTTTGGTTCATTGGTTAAAAAATGGAATATATTAGGTATAGTATAAAACATGTGTTCAGTTTTACACTAGATAAACTTTTATTTCAAATATTACCTTTGCCTTCTCAAAGGATTTAGGGAGAAGAGCTTTGGAGAATGACAACTTTCTCATTTGGTTGTTTTACCGCTGGATGATATGATCTGGGGAATGTTATCATCAAATGTGGTATGAAAATAATACCAAAATTGTGGTATAAATAATCTCGAGATTATTTATACCAGAATAAAAAATTTCAAGCAAACACAGGATAAAATTATCCATATATAAAAAATTTCAAGCAAACACAGGATAAAATTATCCCATATTTTATCCAGGATTATTATCCTTATCACTGATACTAACAACCCCTTAGTGGAACTAAGAAACCGTTCCTGTTATTGGTTGGCAGCACTTAATATGATTAAGATATAGATTAAAATTCTTTATTGGGAGGTTTATCATCTTCAGATCCCTTAATTGGGCCGAGATACCTCCTTTGTGACTAGTTGGAGGCACTTAAAATGCATCTCACAAGACTCTTTCAGGCAACGTCAGTATTATTGGGTTAGGGGGTTGGCTGAACTGTGCCTCTGCTGTGATTAACTGATCTAGTTGCAGATAGGTATACAACAACCCTGGTCAATGGTGAAAAAGAAAGTTGGTGGCAATCTGGCAAATGGTGTTGCTCTTTGGAAACTTCTCATTTTGTGCTTTTTTATTAATGTACCAGGGCATTCAAGGGTATGGTCTAGTGGTTATTGATGTTGGGAAAGGCTTCGGGAGACCACACCACAGTTCAAATCCTAATGGAGATAAAGATGCTCGGTGATTTCTTTCCATCTACCTAAGTCTAGTGTGCAGCATTAGTTGGTACCTGTATTGGCGGGGCCGTGGGGGATAGTAGATGTAGGTACCTGATGGATTAGAGGTGCTGCTAGTTGGCCCAGACACCGTCATTATTAAAAAAGTGTGCCAATCACACTCGCAAGCATCGAGCGTGCATCTTTCCAATCTTTTTTTGGGTGATATTTCTTATGGTAAAATATTTTTATGAGAGTATAAAAGCATAGTGGGCCCCAAACTCGGGTAAATGAGGAGGGTTGTGGTAAGCTGGCAATCAGCATAAAATTATTTACTTATGATGAATCCTTAGAATACTTAACGTGATGTTAAGGACGCCAACTAATTCAAGATTGAGTCCTAGTTGATTGATTGCATCAGAAAAATATGCAGTGGCTGATCATATTTTTGTAAAGGAATGGGCATTTTTTCGGTAGCTTCTCTTATATGATTAGTTATTGCTCGGGAAGAACATGATTTATCATAAGTTACTTGTACTTTCATTGGAATTTCAGAAGTAAATGTCTTCAACTACTGGAAATTTGTAAAGTCCAGTTCCAATGTAAATTGATGTTCCCTAGAAGTATAAAAAAGTCACTCATACAGACCTCCTTCTCTTCTGCCCACTCTTCGTTCACACGGTTCTCAAAACAAAGGAGGAAGGGTGGGGAGCAGCTATTTATCCTGCATGGAACAAGTGCGGATTTACCTTTAAACTCTGTAGTAAAGATTGAAAACTGTGGGTTCAACCTGCTAAGTTGTTTTAAATTTCGGTGAAGATCTTAAATAGGATGTAACCCTGAACGTTCTCAATATATTCCGCTAATGTGGCTAGCATTTCGTGCAGTCCAGAAATTCTCTTAATGGAAGTGGTCAATTGTACAACTAAACTTAGATCAAATGACAAGTGATTCTGATTTCAGAGTAATCTGTATTATCGAGTATGTTGTTCAGATTTCAGGGGGAAAAATTTATAAAAATGACAACTGTGATATGACATTATTTTGCAGAGCTGGGAAAAAACTATGGATTGTCATAGTCCAGGTCAAGGGCTGATGCCTGCTAGTTTCAAAGTCCGGACAATCCCATTGGATGGTGATGACTCTGCCACAGAAGAGGTACTGGATCCAGACTTTGGAGAGGCAGCAATTGGTCGCGTTGCCCCAGTTGATTCCGGTAGGAAAAAAGATCTCTCCAGAAAACAAGAGTGTGTTTATTTGTGTTTTCTTTATCTTGTCATTCTTGTGCTTACAGAGACCTCTATCCACTATTACTGTTAATCCCAGGACTGTGGTGGATTATTTTGTTACGTGCATATGGGAAGAGCTCTGGCGATCTCTCGGTGCAGGAGAGAATTGATGTTCAGACTGGAATAAAAATGATACTAAGACTATGTCTTGCTGATGGCTTTGATATGTTTCCAACATTGTTGGTCACTGATGGTTCATGCATGATAGATCGCCGTATGGGAATTCATGGTCACCCTTTGGAGATTCAGGTTTGATTTCAATCACTGTAATAAAGGAGCTGTTATCCTTGGTGGATTAGTCTTTAGATGGGATGGAAAAATAGTTGAACAAAATGTAGTTGGTTTAGTCCTTTACTAGATTTAAGAATATTGATCAGTCACAAATTTTGGAGCCTATTCTTCACCTTAGAGTAATTCCAAGTTTTCTTTTGCTGCACTGTGCTATTGAGATTTTTTCCTGTTAAATATTTATGAAGTTACTCGCAACGGGGACTTGCATGGGACCTGAACTGAGTGAAATTGTGTTTGGTCCTTCTATTTTCTTCAGTAGAAGTAAACAAAAAATATGGGCAAATCAATTGATTTATCTTCCAGAAGATTCTCATGCTGTTATTTATATTCAGTCTGACGTCTAATAGAGACGTTTTTGTTGGTTACTTTTCAACGGGATGTCAAATTTAGTGGACTCTACTGACTTTATAGATGCTGGGATGGGAAAGAGTGGATTTACATTTTTAGTTCATCTGAAATAGGAAGTCTTTACTCACAGGTATATGTTTTAAAAGTCGTTATAGTTTAAATATTAGGCAGTCAGAAGACATGGTGGAGGTTGATACCTGCTTGTGTCTGGTGGACAGAGTGGACAGAGAGGAACTCAAGAGTTTTTGATGACAGATACAATACTCTTCAGAATGTTAAGATGAATTGTATTCTTTTGTTTCCTTTGTGGTGTAACGAAAGGCATGTAGAGAATACAGAGTCCCTGGTTGACATGTTAGGTTTTTTGTAAGTCTGGTGGATCAGTTTTGATCTTCCCCCCTGTACATGTGGCTTTGCACTGCCTTAGTGCCTTTTCTTAAAAATATATTGGTACCAGTTTAAAAAAAAAAAAATTAGATCAGAAAATAAGAGTTTCTTAAGTCCAAGATTGTAGTTCTTTCATTTTCGTGGAAGACTGTTATGATGCAACCCATGTGTATCTCATCTTGCCAATCAAATCCAAGGATTTTCCTTGAAGTGTTTAATGCAACTGTGGTTGAATGATTAATTGGGACATTAAAGAATATGTATATCTTTTGTGAAGTATTTTACGTCCTTCCTTTTCAGAATCACTTTTTACTGGTGCATTTCTTCCGTATCTCTCTTACTCATGTGTGATGATCTTCTATGCAGTTAGAGGCATTGGTTCCTTATCCGAAAACTTAATGAACCTTAGTGTTTGTACGTTGTCAGATCCACCCTGGCTTTAGGTTATCTCAATTTGCTCCTAAGAATGTTGTTTAAGATAATATTTTAATTTGTTGCAGGCACTGTTTCATTCAGCACTGCTTTGTGCTCGGGAAATGCTTACACCAGAGGATGGATCAGCTGACCTTATCCGAGCATTAAATAATCGCCTTGTTGCCTTATCATTTCATATTAGAGAATACTATTGGATTGATATGAAAAAGCTAAATGAGATTTACCGGTACAAGACGGAGGAGTACTCCTATGATGCAGTTAACAAGTTCAATATTTACCCAGATCAGATTTCTCCTTGGCTGGTGGAATGGATGCCAAACAAAGGTGGATATTTGATTGGAAATTTGCAACCTGCTCACATGGATTTCCGATTCTTTTCTCTAGGAAACTTGTGGTCTATTGTCTGTAGTCTTACAACAGATGATCAATCACATGCTATATTGGATCTCATTGAGGCCAAGTGGGCAGATCTGGTCGCTGATATGCCTTTTAAAATATGCTACCCTGCTCTTGAGGGTCAGGAGTGGCAGATTATTACAGGGTGTGATCCCAAGAACACGTAATTTTCTACCTCGGTTACGATAAAAAGTTAACTTCTTTGTTTTCTATTGGCTCTTAATGCCTTAGTCTGTTATCTTTCTTCATCACATTATCTTCTTGTTTGTGATGCAGGCCTTGGTCCTACCATAATGGAGGTGCATGGCCAACTTTGCTTTGGCAGGTAACATCTAATTCTCTATCTTGAATTCAGAACTGGATGCTTGTAGCCAATCTGGTCTTGGGTTGGGAGAACATTTCATTTCTATTTTTTCTTTAGCAAGAATCTTTTAAACATTCCCGATCTGATTTTTCGTTCAGTGCATGACTTTGCTACTATAATCACTTATTTTATAGCTTACATCTCTGTTTTGTGTTATGTCTCATTAGTTAATCGACAATACCGTTACAAAAAATTACCTACATTACGGTGCATTCTTAGTCTTGTTTTTATCGTGGGATTCTCATAATTCGTCTTATTTCTTTTATCATGCTAGCATCTAATGAAGTTGCACAAGTTTGTTTCTAAGATAGAAAAAGATACTACTGAATGTTTTGAACTAATTTCACGGTGATATATGATATGCTTCGTGTACGAAGTAGTATTGTCGAAGGTTTGCTCGTCTTCTGTCCAGTAATTGAATTAGTTTCTCAAAGGTATTATTATAGAATCAGCTGGGATGAATCCGAAGTTGACGTTATATCTCTTCTATCTTTTGTAGCTGGCTGTTGCTTCTATCAAGATGAATAGACCCGAGATTGCTGCAAAAGCTGTTGAAGTTGCAGAGAAGCGCATATCACGAGACAAGTGGCCGGAATATTATGACACTAAAAAAGCAAGGTTCGTAGGGAAACAAGCTCGCCTTTTCCAGACTTGGTCAATAGCTGGATACCTCGTTGCCAAGCTTCTCCTTGCCAATCCAAGCGCTGCAAAGATCCTCATTACTCAAGAAGACTCTGAGCTTCTCAATGCCTTCTCCTGTGCTATCAGTTCTAATCCCAGAAGAAAGCGCGGTCCAAAAAGTTCCCAGAAGAGCTACATAGTATGAGATCAAGTCAGTTCAAGATTATGATGAAAGCAACCCCACAAATGATTGGATGTTACAGTTGTTGATTGTCTCATATTTGACAGACATTCTTCTATGGGTAATCATTCATTGAGCCAGTCAAAGTGTAAAATAGCTACAGATTATTGTTTTGCCTGGTCTTCACAAGCTGAAATTCTATTAACATTTCAGCTTATAATATTTCTGTTCTTCTGTAAACAACATACTAACTACAGTCAATATTAAGAAGCTTTCAACCTCGGACGATTAAACGTTGATTCCTGGATATGAAATGATTCAGTATGCATTATATCGCATAGTTCTCCATATGGAAGTTCCTAATTGTTTTGCATACATTTTGCTGTTGTACAGTAGGGAGAAGCCAGGCTGGGGTCCTTATTTTATATATATGGTTTGTCATGCTTGGTTGTAATAACATTAATCAGTCTCTCTACCTTGACTCTTTCTACCAATTTCTGTGTGATATTGTAATACATAAGTTATTCCTTGTAGCACTGTACTTTTGTTGAATCTGCTGAGAAAGCATTGATATGAAAAACAAAATATTATGCCACAAAGCATGAATAGTATGTAATAAATACATTTTATTTATTAAGTGTAGGTCACTAGTCAAGGTTCTGAACTACAAAAGAATTGACCAAAGTAAGAGAAACCTGAATCTTTTTGAGCTGTAAAACTTGCAAACACCAGAAGACAAACTAGTTAACATTAATAAAGGGACTTGGAATATTTACCCGCACCTGTGTTTATACAAGACCAAGCAATTTAATCATAAGAGTCACAAATTAAAGTGAGGATACACGTCAACTAATCATGGTTACGTGTAAAAGTTTATATAGAAACACGTGTTTTTGTATTCATTTGCTTGGTGTAAACATCAAATGCATGCAGTTAAGGCTTTTTTTCTATAAGAATCTTATAGGTGAGTCGTGGAAATAACCTCTTGTAGAAATGCAAGGTAATTAGACTGTGTACAATAGTCCTTATAGCCCCGTCCTTCCCTGGACCTCGCACATTGCGGAAGCTTAGTGCACCGGGTTGCCCTTTTTATAAGAACCCTATATGGTGTCATTATATTCCCTAAGAACAATATAGGTAAATTGTTTTTAATATCCGTCACTTTCAATGATGGCTTAGATTTACATAATTAACTGATAGTCAATATGCCACCAAAGATGTACCATCAAATTAATCTAATATAATACAAAAATATCATACTCATAAATTATATTCCCTCCGTTCCAGTTTATATGAACGTATTTCTTTTTTGGTTCGTTCCAAAAAGAATGATCCCTTTTTAAATTTGAAAATAATTTAGCTTAAACTATCAATTCTGCCCTTAATGGGATGTTTTTATAACCACACAAATATTTTAGACCCCTTTTTAACTTGTTTAGGACCACGAATTCAAAAAATCTTCATTTTTTCTTAAACTCTGTGCCCAGTCAAACAGGTTCACATAAATTGGAACGGAGGGAGTAGCTAATATATAGTAGTAATAAACTGTTTGGGCCATGAATATGGGCCCGGATTCTCTCCAACCGCCGGCATGATTGGCCCACAACCATTTTGCCGGCCCAAAAATCTACATTTCTTTGATCCTTCTCCTACCCTTCAAAACAGATTGAAATTCTTTCCATCTCCTCTCCATTATAACTCACCAAACAATATTTCCACCATCTTTATCACCTTCATTATTTTCTCTTCTTCTCTGGCAAAACCATGTTAACATCTCCGGTCCACGACGACGCCGGCTTGTCGCCATCTCCAACCATTAGCTCCACCACGTTAGAGGTGGAAGAAGTCCGTCTTAGCGTAAACTCGGAGGTGGAAACAACCATATACAATGCTTATTCTTCCATTTCATCCTCCATAAAGCCCCATGCAACGTCTAACGATCCATGCTGGAACGCCATGCGTCGTGTCCAGACAGAAGTCGCGAGTGTGAGCCTTGATGATTTTTCCTTTATTCAAAAAGTTGGAAGTGGTGACATTGGTTCTGTTTATCTTGTTGAGTTAAAGGGAAATAAAGGGTGTTTGTTTGCAGCTAAAGTGATGGATAAAGAGGAATTGGTTAGTAGGAGTAAAGAAGGTAGAGCTAGGACTGAAAGGGAAATATTGGAAATATTGGACCACCCTTTTTTGCCTACCCTTTATACAACGTTGGACACAGATAAATGGTCTCTTTTATTGACTGAGTTTTGTCCTGGTGGTGATCTTCATGTTCTCCGGCAACGGCAGCCGGAAAAAAGATTTGGTGAAGCCGCCGTCCGGTTAGTACTTCTCCTCTATCATTACTAGTATCTTTTTTGTTTAACCATTTCTTACTCCAAACCTACTATATCGACTATACCGCATAGGCTTGTTAAAATGGAGAAGCGCTACCGACAAGGATAGTGGTGGAGTGTGTAATTAAGTACTCTTTCATCCTTAATTACAGTCAGCGATTTTAGGATCGAGCTTGGGTATGAAATCGCCTTTGTTATGGAGCGCTTTAGTGTAGGATTTTCCGACGCGAATATGGGTTTTGCCGCCCAGTGTGAAGCCCTATTATACAGTTAATTCTTCATTCCCAGAAATTGAATCCTAGAACTCTGATTAAGGTTGGGGAAATTCCATCAATCCCCACTGCCACACTCACTATAAAAAATACTAGAATTAGGAATGAACTTGGTTGCTAATCTGTTGCTGAATCGCTTGTAGCTACACAGGATTTTTTGATAATCTGTTGTTAATCCATCATTGAATAGGATTAGCAACAAATTTTTCTGTTTAGCTACAAAATTTATCCGTCTCTATAAAAAAAATTATATTTTTATAGTGACTCATTGATATCTCCTCCAACTATATATTATTATTAACTTATGTCCTGATGATTGACGTAGTCAATGTGAATGTTTGTCCAGTTTGCCTATGGGCCACTTTGGTAGATTTCTATTTCTAAGATAATGTGGAAATAGATTTTAATATAAAATGATATTATGTGCTTTCTATTATTAGCTGAAACTTATTCATGACTAATTAATGTAACATGTGACTTTGTCTATTTGATGTAACAGGTTCTACACATCAGAAGTGGTGGTTGCTTTAGAGTATTTACACATGATGGGGATAATTTATCGTGATTTAAAGCCTGAAAATGTGCTAGTAAGATCAGATGGTCATATTATGTTAACTGATTTTGATCTCTCACTAAAATGTGATGATTCAACAATAATGCCTCAGCTTGTTCAAGAAAGTAGTCCAAAGCTAGACCATAATTCAAATGATCAACCCTCCAGTAATTCACCTCCATATAATTCTTCGTCTTCGTGCATTCTACCAAATTGTATCGTGCCACATGTCTCGTGCTTCTACTCTAAACACAGGCGACGAAGAAGAAGAATGGTTCAGCGACCTCTCAGGATGGTAGCTGAGCCAATCGAGGCACGATCGATGTCATTCGTTGGGACCCACGAGTACTTGGCCCCAGAAATTGTGTCAGGGGAAGGCCATGGCAATGCAGTAGATTGGTGGACACTAGGGATTTTCATGTATGAATTGTTGTATGGTGTGACGCCTTTTAGAGGACTTGACAATGAGTTCACTCTGTCAAACATTATGGCTCGACCCTTTGAGTTCCCTAAGGAACCAATGATTCCAACCATGGCTAAGGACTTGATCACCCAACTTTTGGTTAAGGACCCTACCATGAGAATGGGGTCCGCAATGGGGGCCACAACAATCAAACACCATCCTTTCTTTGATGGTGTGAATTGGGCACTCTTGAGATGTACTACCCCACCTCATATTCCCCAATATTTCAAAACTAGAGACTTTGTCTCATCTTATGATAATTGTGATGATTATGTTGATTATTATTAATGAAAAGAATTTCATTAAGGGTTTTGACCTGATCGAATAGCCGGCCAGATTCATTGTTTATATTTCTTAGTCTGCATACGTTGATAATACACAAATTATTCAATATTATACATATATCATGCATAGATTATTCATATATTATATATCTGCCACCTGTTTTTAGTTTAACTATTGTGTGAGCAGATATTTAGGTTAATTGTCTTTCATTTACTTGAAGGCACTAGCATTGTATAGTTATTTTATATATGTAACTATTCATTGCAAGTCTGATATAATAATCAAGAAAATAAAGTAAATAATTTAATGTAATATGTTAAAATGCATTGATAATATAAAAAAAATATTTACCCTGTTAGTACATTAATTTAATTTTTTCACTCGATATTCATGAATAGAACTGCGTATGCTAACATATTAGGCGTAATTTCCACACTAGTGATTGGTAAATTAAATTTGCACTAGGTTGTTAATAGAGAAATGAGTTTTATAAGGGATCTTAGAAGAAGAATTGTTTTAAAATAAATTATTCACATAAATTGTGAACTGGTTCCTATATTGTTAAATAATTATTAATTTTGGACTTGTTACTGACTTATTGTTATTGGTCTTGTTTATAAGTAAGCCTGGACAGCTGATTACAAATAATTTCTTGGTAGATTGCTTTATACAAGGTAATATATTTATCAGTCTAAATTGCATAATATTTTTCTCCAAGGTAATCCTTTTAACTCACTTACTATTCCTCTTTAATTTGATTTTCTCTTCTTTTATTTTAATATTCTATTCATTTGGATGATGTTACCTTTTACATGAGGTAATGAGTTTGCATGTATATACTCATCATTTCTTCTATTTATGAAAAGTTGAGAGTTGATATTAATCATTGTCATGAAATGGATCAAGTATTCAAAATTCATTGGTCTGATTAATTTGAATTTATGACTCGCTATGTCCATTAAAAAAAACTTTCTTACCACAAGTTTATCTATAGGATTACCCTTTTGTTTGAGATAATGATTTTGCATGTACTCATTCTTTCTAATTATGAATACTTGAGAGTCCATATTAAATTTCGCTATGTAATGGAGAACTGTCCTATATTATAAACATATTGACTTTATTAACTCGATTTTACGTAGTGTAAGGCCTATTAGTAGTTTATCTATTCATATGTGCTATTTAAATTAGTATGGAACAGGGGCGGAGCTATAAGCTGAAGTATGTGTTCGGCTGAATTCAGCAACTTTTGTTTAAAGTGTATTTGTGTTAAAATATAAATGTAAAACTCAATTATTATTATTCAAAATACAATTAAATATATATAAATATTAAAATTATTGTTTTAAAATTCAGAACGCATAAAATTGAACTGAGATTACTTTCCTTTACTTTGGTAAAGCAGAAAGGAAATATAATTGAATAAGGTTGAGAGTGTTATGAAATATTATATTGTGTAGTGGATGTCTATAACTCCTAAAGAAGTTACTCTCACTACTCTTCTCCATTAACCTCCGACTACTTCTTACAATTATTGTTGTAACTCCCGCACCTTCATAATCCCCTCCATGATCTAAATGGTTAATGCATCCCTTTGTATTACCTCAATGTCATCCTATAAATAGAGGATTTGAGCATCACATTGTATACACTTGAATACATGGAAGAAATAGAATCTCTCTTCTCTTTCTCTCTATATCTCTTATCTATTTTCTTGTTTTATGCTTTGAGCTTAGTTTCTTAATATGTTATCAGCACATATTGTTATATTCTTCTTATATTTTCTATAAGAGATGAAAGCCTTCCATGGGAGCTACAACCTTGAATCAATTTGGTTGAGCCTGTGAAAATCTAGGCATTTTGTTGTATTTGCTTCTATTATACAGGGAGTATCATTTTTCAGTTGCCATGAATTCTGCAATTAACTTACGTTAATATTTAAGACTTGGTTTAATTTGTGTTACTTAACAATTTAGTTTCATTTGTGCAGATGTATACATATGGAGTACCTGCTTTAGAGTGACAAACAAGAGCATATTACGATGCCTTGACATCATCTCACATATGTACTATTCCGACAGTTTGCAAGCCAAGATTATAGAACTGTTAACTATTGAGAAGGTTTCTAATTAATCTATAAATAATAAGAATTTAATTTATGTTGTGGTCAAAATAAATTTTGTATAACTAAGATAGTTTTATTCCCTTTATATTTGATCATGTAGTTATTCGTGAAAAAGATCAATGTGAACTTTCATTAAAGTTCAGGAAAAAATAATTGATTATTAGAAAGTAGTATATCATGAAAGGCTCAAGGGTGAGTCCACTTAGACTTATTATGCCATTGTATAAGGGTAAGACATCAGGTTTGAGTCTTGGTGCACTATTATGATAAGAGTTAGATTTGGGTCCCAATTCATTATGGCCTAACATGCCTTTATATGACTAAGGCATTGGGTTTGAGCCCCAATGCACCATATTGATAATATAATAATGACTAAAGAAAAATAATGTATTTTTCATGAAAAAGCATGAAGATTGTCCCCCTTGATTTTCTCCATTCTTGAAGTGAATGTGATAACGGTGCATAATAAGTCTAAATAAAGACAAGTGATTGACCAATGAACGCGGGCGTGCCAAAGATCAAATAATAATAGTAATCATTATGGTAATTGTAAAAAGGAGAACAATAAAGGTTCTCAAAGTGGTCCTTTAAAGGTGAAGGAATATGTATCAATGTGGTCTGTTAATACGAGACACGTACACATGATTATAGTCCATGCATTAAAAATGTGATTTGTGATAAGCATTATAAATTCATGCGCTTTCCTGAAAGTGAATGTGAAAATATATATGTGATTCAAATTATGCATGGTTAAATAAATACTACAACTCACCTCTACGGGAGGTTTGAGAGAAAGAAAGATAATGAACATTACTGTGTGGTTACATGAATATGTCATTGGTCGCGTACATGTGATACGCCAAAACTATTTTAATATGCCTTATAAAAGGTTATTAAAGGCAAAATATTAAAGCAAAATATAATTTTGCTTATGATGATTTTGACCATGATAGTTATTATGATATGATTTCTGTGAAGGAGACAATCACCATATGGATTGTGTGATAAAAGATTTTGTAGAACAAAATCAATTAAGAGCTCCGAAAGAGCGAATTTTTTACTACCCGAATTAATAAAATTGTTCTTGACATTAATATTGTAGTAAGTCTCAAAAGAAACTTTTTGAGTTTCAAATGTATTAGCCAAAGTGGTTGGCATATTGATACTAGAAGGAAGATTGAATATCTTCATATTACTATAATCATACCGGGTAAATATAAAAGGTTACCCAATTTTTCTTCTATTTGTACTACACATGTATAAACATGATGATAGAATCACATGTCACAAGTAAACAAGGGATTTATTGAAACAAATATTAGTTGGCATGACCGATTGGCCATCCCGGTTATTTGTGCGAAAATTAATTGAGAATTTACATTGGCATGTATTGAAGAAATAGAAGGTTCTTCAAGAATTCTCTTGTGTTGCTTATCTCATGATATAGCAGTTAAGGTTGGGATTGAATCCCTTAAAATCTGGAACGAATAAAAGATGATATATATATTTATGGGCCCAATCACCTGCTATGTGGGCCGTTTACTATTATATGATTTTAAAAGATGCATCTATACTATGGTCACATGTGCGTTTGTATCAACTTGCAATTTGGCTTTTACAAGGTTGCTTGCTCAAATTATTAGAGCACAGCTCCAGAATATAAATTATGATGATTTATCTTGATAATGCTGGTTTAAATCTAAGTTGGTTTAGCAGAAATTGTATGCCTCCAATTATAGATAAACCATTGGTTATGAGAACAAAACTCCCAAATAAAAATTTGGAATGAGGTGTATTATTAAATATACAATAACACTTGTATGCATCTAGCCAACAAGTTATGAAAAAAAATCTCCCTGTCATAATTGGTTCAGGGTCAGGAACCAAATAATTTCTATCTAGAAATATAGATGTGATATATGATTTAATTATGCCACCACAATGCACAAAATGGGTTCCCAAAGAAGGTTGGAAAATGTGTTGGTGATCCTAGCAATAGGGGGAGAAAATGGGCAGCCGAAAAAGTAATCACCGAATGAATTATTATGAGTGTACCTAGATCCTCGTACAAGAAAATGTGAATATGAAGTTCAAGTGATCATTCATTTGTAAAATATTGTCAGGCGTATTTGCTGACCCAAAGTTAATGTTATATTTCAGCTGCTAATGCTCAAAATAGAATAAAGTCCATGATGGTCATAGTCTATGGAACGCATAAAGCGTAATAGACTAATCGGTTCCAAATAGTGACGGATTCAGGATTTTAAGATCGTGGGTGCTTCATTTTTTAACGTAAAGTTACTATCCAACACATAGTATAAGTGCACAACTATTTGATCACCACAATAAAAGAGTTAAATTAGAAAATTACACTTAATATTATCATTAAAATAGACTTCTAATCACAAGCCACAACTGTACTAGACTTTTTGTATTATGAAAAAGATAATATAATAGCATTATTGCTTACACTTGCAAATATTTTACGCTCTATATCAAATTAAACAGTTAGATAAAATCTCAAAAAAGGCTTAGTCTTTTGGAAGCTAATTTTTCTATTATTATCTAAAATCAATTAGATAAAGGAAAAATATTTAAAAAAAGAGCTAAATCAAGAAGCCAACAATAAAGTCTATCAAGAAAAGAAAAAAAAAGGACTAGTTTGGGGAAAAACATGTCGTATGCTGAAAAGAAACGGCAATAAGACCTAAACTATAAAGAGTAAAATGCACATAAATTTAGTGTAGACTGGGAGGTTCAAACCCTCGCTAACCGCGTCAACAAGCTCTCAGCACCCGTCATTTGCCAAAGCAACAATCAGAACTCTTGTTTGCTGGGTGATTTCTTACTATATTTATTAACTTCGTTATTTTTTCTATATAATTATATATACTCCGCGTCGGGGTTAATGGGTGCTCCAGCACCCACAAGGCTCTATGTAGATTCGCCCTTGGTTTCAAAGATAAAACTCCTTGAAGAAGGAGAGAAGCAAATGATAAAGATGGTCATACTAAGGAGGCAATTGCTCTGTAAGAGCACCATAACATACACTTTATAAGACCTCATGGAAGAGGCTCAAGTACCTGAAAATAATGAGATCTCGATAAGTTATGTCTTTATTGTGTGATGATGGAGCCGATGTAAAATGATCATCGATGATATTGTTGATATAATGTAGCACTCAATATTTTTAATATTGAGGAGGATCTTGAGCTCAAATCTGTCATAGAATTTGGACAGATAAATGATTGGTCAATGAAAAATACGCAATCAAGATTGACTTCACTTGAAAAACGTGAAGTTTTGGACTTATAGTCCTAACACCTAAAAGTATAAAACAATGGGGTGACACAAGATTTTACATAAATGTCATGCCATTGATTATATGAGAATATATTCCCTTGTGGTGGATACAGTTGCTTTTTCGATTTTAGTCTGGCAATACCTGGTAAATTTGATATGCGTATATAAAAATCATTGAAGAATTTAAATTGTTCTGAAGCATATTAAGGTTCCCAAAAAATTTATTAAATAAAGCTTCAATAAATCTTTATGTGGATTAGAGCAATCATGGCGCACATGATTTATTTTTGTGTCTATTGCAATTGGTGCACTATATATCTCGCTAGAACTATGAGTATAACAATATGCTAGCGAGATATAATTTTATTCCTATATGACGATATTGGCATACTATTAGTATTATATTGGAAAAGGAATCATTGATATATATTTTTTTATTCTAACAAATACTGTCAAGATTTTGTTGGTTATGCAATGCAGGTATTTTCCTGAAGTTCGTTCTTCAAACAATCTATTCGCATGTGAGGGTTGCCATATTAAGATTCTACAAGGCAGTTAATTGTTGATACTTATTCAAGTCATGCCAAGATAAGCAACTGATAAAGCAAGTGACGCAACACAACATACATGTGACTTTTATCTGAAGAGAAGATTCCAATAATATTGAAGACAATGTTGTTTGCGTGGCTCAATTGAAAGAAGGATATATCGAAAGAGACATAATAAAGCAAATTTCATCACAGTTCTTTTTCAGATGCATGATCTTCAACAGAATGGTGAAATTGATATTCAACAAATTTGTTCATGTGATAATTTTGCTGATATGTTCAGTAAGGCATTGTCAACCTCAATGATTGAGAAGTTGAAATACAAGATTGAAATGCATTGCCTTCATGAAATAAAGTGATGTTTTCATTAGGGGGAGACAAATACACACTGTGCTCTTTTTCCCTTGGCTCAGGTTTTATCCCACTGGGTATTCCTGGCAAGGTTTTTAATGAGCCAACAAATAATGTGTATTACAAGATACGTGTATTCTTTTTCCTTCACTAGGATTTTTTTCCCACAGGATTTTTTCCTAGTAAGATTTTAACGAGGCACTTTATCTATAGACATCCAAGGGAAAGTGTTATGAAATATTATATTATGTAGTGAATGTCTATAACTCCTAAAGAAGTTACTCCCACTACTCTTCTCCATTAACCTCCCACTACTTCTTACAATTATTGTTGTAACTCACGCACCTTCATAACCCTCTCCATGATCTCCCCCCATGATCTAAATGGTTAATACAATGTTCATGACATCCCTTTGTATTACCTCAATATCATCCTAAATAGAGGATTTTGACATCACATTGGATAAATTTGATTATATGAAAGAAATAAGAATTTCCTCTCTTACTCTCTATATTCTTATTTCTTATTTTATATTATTACTTTGAACTAAATTTTTATATACAAGTAAAACCAAAAAAGGAAAAATAGAGTTGGAAAGACGGTCATTAATCAGTTTCGTCTTACATATAAGGCAACAATAAATAGAGAGCCAAAAATTTGAACCAAACAGAAAACGCAACAGCCAAACTATAGAGTTTTGGGAAGAATTAAGCTGTTTAATTTGTCTCCTTCAACCTCTTACCAAAACCACCATATTCATGAAATCTGTGTGTCAATTTTGTATATAAAGAGATGTTACACAATTCAGCTTCATTTTCCTATGCAATTTTTGAGTTTTTAATTGACGAAAATGGATAATAAAGAAGCTTTCAATCAAAAACTCCTTGATCGTGTCCCGGAGTCAATGGAAGAAGAGGTACGTCAATGGCGTCCGAACTTTATAGAACTTTCCACCAGAACTTTTTTCCTTTTTTTCTTTTTTGTTTTGTGAAAGATATACACGTTTTTTGTGCTGTTTTTAGGATATGGAATGCGAGAAAATTGATGGTGACGTATTCAGCCAACAACTATTTGGTGATATCTATCGGTCTCTTGAAA
This sequence comes from Nicotiana paniculata, assembly GCA_005239505.1. Taxonomy (NCBI): domain Eukaryota; kingdom Viridiplantae; phylum Streptophyta; class Magnoliopsida; order Solanales; family Solanaceae; genus Nicotiana; species Nicotiana paniculata. The sequence goes on from MDKI01121341.1 coordinate 33,409, forward strand.
ATGAGGTCCGTCATTTCCACTGCATATTCTAGATTTTTTTTTATTTTTTTACAGTAATTCTGTAATTTCGAACCTTAAGTTCTCACTTGCATTTATGCGTGAAGGCCGTTACAGTGCATCAAACATGTGATCTTCAAGTTACGTATAGAGAAGCTCTATAGTTAATCCTTTATGTTTGTTAGTACTTAATTCTTTTTTGTTTTAGTTAGAATCCAATTATTTTTCGTTGTAAAATTTAGTCAAAGTTCATCTACTGAAGAGATCCTTTTGTAAGGTGTTTATTTCTTGTTTTTTTGGTATAATTTCAATGATATGGTTAGAGACAGAGATTACAGTTTAATTATATGTGCTACGCTTGGTCTCTCTCTTAATGTCACAGCAACTCTCATTTTTCTCTGCTATTTCTTGGTTTCCAATTGCCAGAAAATGGATAAAGGCGCACTCGTTCAACAACTACTTGACCGCATTCAGTCCCTTGAGGATGAGGTATACCAATGACACTGCATTTTCTGTTAGTTTTATATTCCCTCCGTCCCAATTTATATGGCATTGTTTACTGCGCATAGAGTTTAAGAGAGAAAGAAAAGCTTTTAAAACTTGTGGTTTATGAACAAGGCATAGACACTTGCGTGGCTATAAATCATCGCATTAAGGGTAAAATGAGAAGTTTAAATTTAAATTATTTCTATATAAGAAAGTATGACATTCTTTTTGGGACATACTAAAAAGGAAAGTATGCCACATAAATTGGAACAGACGAAGTAGTATAATTTTTTGCCACATAAATTGGAACAGACGAAGTAGTATAATTTTTTCCTTCTAATTTTTGAACCTGAATTGTCTATTGTCTTAACTCTTAAATAGCTCTTGCACAAAGTCCTCCTCGATTAGTGTGGTAAGCGGAGAGTGGACTAATAACATTTGCAGCCGTGTCTTGCATTTAGCAAAGAGGCTGTTTTGATGCCTTGAAACGGTAACTTACATGTCACTTATTGAGACATTGAGTAAGTCTCGTCGTTGTGTCAATGCTTATCCTCTTAGAAATCTACAGTGTAGGCTTAAAATTTATGTGCATTAGTAGTTTTTCTAGGTTCACGTAAAGACAAAGATCCTTTTTTGAGGTTTTTGCTTGAGTTTTTGTATTATTAAATGACGTGGAAATGTTAAAGGTATATCAATCATTGGGGATGACTTTTGCAGGGTTTGGTTGATAGCTATTTCCGAATTTGCTACTCGTTGAAGGAGGACAACGGTCCTTATTTCTTCCTGGAGCTAATTCCAAGCTTTTTATCCGATGCTCGCACTGTTATGCGTGACATGGCTGAGGCCCTGTATGTTCTTGTCGTGTTGATATGCACATTTTTGTGTTTTGACCTACAGTTGTTGATTTGTGTTACTTTCATTCTTTAATTTTAGTGAGTCACCAGTTGTGGACTTTGATGTTTTAATTGAGCATTGTATCAAGCTGAAAGGAAGTTCTGCATGGTAAGTTGTATTTTGTTAAAGTAGCCATAAATGTTCTTCCACTTAAAGCTTATTTAGATACTTGATATTTGCAACACGGCCTAAAAGTTGTATATATTGCATCATTAACGCAGAATGGGCAGAGAGGATTCAAATAGGAAACACTAACTAGTTTGCGATGAGGCATAGTTGATTGATTTTTGTTTTATCAGAAAGAAGCCGTTTTGTAATTTTTTTAATCTAAACATTACTATCTCTCATATCTTACCGAGGATTTATCAATACTTTTGCCAAGGAAAACTCTCTGCAAGTGGATCATCAATCTTTTGTTGAATATGCCACAGCTGGAATCTTGGGTTAGCCTGTGCCTCTATAATTACTTGCTACAGGAATGATTCTAATGATACTGCTCAACTTATTTTGCAGCCTTGGAGCCTGTAAGATTACGAATGTATGTTCTGATTTTTCCAAGGCTGTTGACAAGAAATCCAAGGATGAGTATGATTCTTTCTTCATCAGCTTGATATTTGTATACAACTCCTTGTTCTTTAGGTTTTACGATTGACTTGCTTGTTAGGTAATCTGTTTGAATTGGAAGCTGTTTAATACATGTCCTTATTCATCTCAAAGTCGACTTCTTCACATCAAAGATCAACTTGTTTTGAAATTTAGGAATCTTGTGGTATCTCACTGGTATTGATTTAGTTTTGATGGAGATAGAAAACTAATGGTTTAGAGAACTTAATTGTACTTGGCTTTTTGTTATCATAGCTTCCATTTAGGTAGACAGTTTAGAATGCATTCCCTTGAACAGGAAAATATAAGAAAAGGAAAATTGAGTTTCATCTTGCCTGTAAACCCATGCATTTTATGGCCATTGAACCCCTTAATCTTTTACTTTCATTTTCCTTTCATGGAAAAAAGAAATCTAGCAACTCACTCTGTTTAACACTTATGCTGACAAAAGGAGGACAAACTGTAATTCTACTTTTTCACATGGGCTAAGAATGTTTAAAAAGGTTCTTCTACATGTAAGCAAACTGCATAACCAGTGTGATGCTTATTATTGCTTCTTTTTCCTTCTTGTAATAAGGCTGGGAGAGAGGGCTCTTACAAGATGTATGAGCACCTTATTTAAGAACAACTTTAGGATATAGTGCGGGTCTAGATGTGGGAAAAGATGTTTAAGAAAAAGTTCTTTCTTATGCATGTAAGAATATTGCATAACTGTGATCTTTCTTTATATATTGTTTCTTTTCACCTAATATTAAGATTGAGAGACAAGGGCGGACTCTTTTAAGATGAGATATATAATAGTAGAGATTATATATATAAAGAAAAAAGAAAATCAAACATTTGTTCAAGGTATTCTGAAGATGTGTATAGATAGCATAGTCCAGGAGAAAAAAATTGGAACTTTTGCTGGTGAGCTCTTCTGCTTCTTGTTTCCTTTCATGTTAAAGGTGGATGACTGTTTCTCGCAACTATTTCCTTATTAGGACAGAAAGTTCTGCGAAGAGAACTTAAAAATCCTGGATTCAAATCCCTGCTTGGTGCATGATATATTAGAGCCATCTACATTTCAGTTGAAAAAAATAAAAAAGAAAGAAAGATTCAGTGGATCCATCTATTTTATCTATAAGGTCCTGTCTGGAGGTAACTAGTAATTATATTATGAGATTAAGGAGAAAGCTTAATTGTTTGAGGGCACTCAGGAGCACACCTTGGGGTAGTTTTCTTGCGGAAGTCAGGTGGAGGTGAAACATTAGTAAGGTATATCCATGGACTTTAGACTTTTACCTGAGACATACACCTGTTTCCTTTTGCCAGAATTGTCTGCATCAAAAGCTTTTTCTTTCCCTTAATGCACAAAAAAAGGAAAGAAAAGAGAAAGACGTTAAATGCCACGATTCATTTAGTATTGTATCGGGTGACATGTCACCTGCATTCTATGTTCCCTCATAGGAAGATCTAGAATTCAATGAAGTTTTGGCTGTTCTGGTTACTGGAAGTGGTGGTTGTCCGAGTGGGTTACTCTCTTATATCCTCATGCATACTTGTCTGCGTGGTTTTTGCACTACATCTGTGTGGATGTTAGTTGTGTGAGAGGATGTATCAATCATTTTGCAATGATCAGAATGGTACTAATCTCGTTGCTTGGTTTTTTTGTGACGTAGAATCGTTTCAGCATTAACTTTTCTTATTATGGTTAGAATTTCATTACCATTTGGAATCTTTTCTTTTTCGAAGCATAGATTTACATGATAGGAGTGTGCTTTCTCTAACAAGAAAAATCATTAACCACCCTCTGTGAGAATCATCTTGTTGGTCATCCTACCAAATATCAAGAAGACTTCCCGTTTGGACTATATTTGAGTGAAGTTGAAACAACTGAGTATTTGAAGTTGAAGTTGAAAAAGAGTATTTGGAAAAAGAATTGTGTCTGGACATGAACTTCAGTTGGATAAAAGTTGAAGTTTGTCCTCAAACCAGTTTTCAAACTTCAAATTCTCTATTTCAAGTTGAAGTTGATATAATGGACAAAATTGTAAAACAATCATTGATTTGCAAATTCATATAACATATTCCAAATGTCTAAGTGGTTATCTGACAAAACGTTTCCCCTTGGCTCTGTAGGTGTTTGCTGATTTTAAGAAACATCAATCGAGAATATCGTGATCTTCAGAGCAAGTTGGAAAGCATTATGCAGGTACTATATTGTCATGTCTACATTTACTCTAAGTTGTTGATGACTTTTCAACTGTGTCATCTGGTAATACCGGAGAATCCAGCTTCTTCATGAGCTGCCCGTAGATGTCTGGGAAATACTCAAGAAGTGCTTTGAGCAATTACATTGATTTCTTTTACGAATACACCTATCGCTATCAATCTTTCTAACAGGTGTAGAAGTAAGGCCTTTCATGAATAATTCTAAAGCAGCTTAATATGATTTTCTTTAACTTATTTTATTCACTATTTAACCATCTATCAAATTTCTTCTGACACAATTGTATGTCTCTGTTGTACCACTTAGGCATCTTAATATTTTCTCTTATATGGTTTGTTAAATTGCATTGCTCTAATATTATAATCCCTCTGTAATGCAGTGAACTCATTATAATCCTGAAGATTATATTGCTGTCAGCTGACAGAAGTAATGAACCTAAAATTATAACCTCTTGAGATTATCCTGATCAAAGTTACATTCTACATTTATCTTTTACTCCTATAGTTCTATGCTATGCAATGTTGACCTCAGAGAGATTTCATATATCTGTCTCTCGTACATTTCCTATTAGATCCCGCTCTAAGATGTCCCTAAGAACTGTATCCAATTTTCCCTTTTTCCCGTTGTTCTTGATTATGTCACCTAAAACCTTTCCTGCATTTCATCATGTGAACATAGCTAGAGGAAAGTTAATAATATAAAAGGAGACAGAAACCTCAATTAGGATTATATAAAACCATTTTAGCACGCGTGAGAGTTTCCATGGATGCAGCACTACGAGATACTTGATAAATTACTATTCTGGTGTTATTCCGTTCTCTGATTGCAGTAAAAGAGAGAACTTGAAGTTACTAAGTTTGGTTCTTAAATTACGCGAATATGGTTTTGTTAGTCAGGAAACCACTGCTTCTTGCCGGAATGCTAATCATGATAAATAAGAATTTTGCTCGTATCTATTCCTCTTGTTAAGGCTATACCATTCAATTTCAGAGGAGGTTTTATACAGTAATCAGCCTAATATCTTCTTGCATTTTTGTTTTGAACTGTAATGCTAGTAGAAGTTTGTGTAAATTGTCTAATAACATTCTTCTTTGCATGTAAATGAAGCTTGAGAAGGAAATCGTTTCTGCTGAGAGCTCAGCGTCATGATCGGTCAGTGGTGATTCTCTCGTCCTGATGGACTGGTGTAACGGTAATATTTTGTAGTTCCTTTTTTGTTTTTTTTTCTTGTGTGGTGCTTTTGGTTTGATCCTTTGACTGTAATTTAACCTCGTGAAGCCCGGGGCAACTTGAGTAGAATGATTAAAAGTTGGAGTTATCGTGAAGAGTTTGCAATAATAGATTAAAACTAGGTCAAAGCTCTAATGCTGTAATAATAGATGCTTGTAAAATCTACTCCCGCAAACAACAGGAACCAGGTAACTCTATCCACCAAGGCTTGGATAAATGAGAATAAATCACCTAGTGTGTTTTGCCTAATTTGAACATGAGATTTAATGGTTCTCACCCGCTTCATTGATGTGCTCTTTAATCTCCCTTTATTTCCTCATATGTTCCCTATCATCCCCTCTATATTTCTATTGCGGTTCAATTTTTGTCCTTTTTTTTTTTTTTGCCTTTTGTTAATAAAGGCTTCCAGATCTGAAGATGGGGAATAGAGCAAAAGGCCAAGCATGGACTTTGTTAGAAGAATCGATCATGTCGTTGGAGAGGTTTGGAGTTCCAAATCTAAAGAACAAAGAATGTGCACTACTATAATTCTACTGCTGGAAGAGCTATTTAAAACAATTATATTTCTACTTTTTGGTTACCGTACAGGTGCAACCTCTTTGTATAAGACAATTATACTATCTTCAAAAGTTGGATCTTCTTCCTTTATTTATTTATCTTGTTTTATTTTACTTTTTTTTTTGGTAATAGGGAAACCCGCTGTTAACAATTCGGCCGGTTGTTCTGAGAGTTGTAGCATGTTTCTCTCATTTACCGCTCATTTTGTACTTTATAGCTGCTATGTGGTTTGCCGGGTAGTTGGTTCGGGTCCGATGGGGGGTTTTGGAATGAATTGAAACACTTATAGCCTGTTTGGCCAAGCTTCTAAAATCAGCTTATTTTGAGAAGTGCTTCTCTCAAAAGTACTTTTAAAAAAAGTGCTTTTGGTAAGACGCAGTTTGTGTTTGGCTAATTAATCTGAAAAACACTTTTGAACAATAATTAGTGTTTGGCCAAGCTTTTGAAAACTGCTTCTAAGTGTATTTTTCTCAAAAGTGCTTCTCAGAAAAGTGCTTTTGAAAAGAAGCTACTTTTTTCTACTTCTTAAAAACTGCTTCTGCTTCTCCTTAAAAACACTTTTTTTCCTTTCAAAAGCTGGCCAAACACCTCAATTTTTGGCCAAAAGTGCTTTTGCCCCCAAAAAAACACTTTTGGCCAAAAAAAAAAGCTTGGCCAAACAGGCTATTAGTCTCATGGTTGAAAGGTTAAGTTGAAATAGTTGATCGGATGTTGACTTATGTGCAAACGACTTCGAAATGGAGTTTTGATGGTTCCGTTAGCTCAATTGGGGTGATTTTAGACTTAGGAGCGTGTTCAGATTTTGATTTGGAGGTCTGTAGTAGAATTAGACTTGAAATGACGAAAGTTTGATTTTTAGAAAGTTTGACCGTGAGTGGACTTTTTGATATCAGGGTCGGATTCCGATTTCGGAAGTTGGAGTAGGTCAGTAATGTCAAATTTGATGTGCAAATTTGGGGTCAATCGGACATGATTTGATAGGTTTCGGCATCATTTGTAGAAATTGGAAGTTCAAAGTTCATTAGGTTATGTACAATTCATGTTTTTGATGTGTTTGAGGTGGTTTGAGGATTCGACTAAGCTCGTAGGATGTTTTGAGACTTGTTGGTATGTTTGGTTGAGGTTACGGGGGCCTTGGGTGAGTTTCAGATGATTAGCGGATCAACTTTTGGACTTGGCATTATGGTTGAAGACTTCTGGTTTTGCTGTTACTGGTTTCCTCTTATGCGTTCGCGAGAACAGTCTCGCGTTCGCGAAGTGTATCTGGAGGCTGATGAGGATTTGTTCTTCGCATTCGCGAAGGTTTGGGCAGTGGGTGCATCGTGAACACGAGAAGGGTGACGCGTTCGCGAAGAAGAGAGGAGGCAGCTGGGACCCCATGTTGGTCTATGCATTCGTGGAAGGGAGGTCACGTTCGCGAAGTAAATGGTCAGAGAAGCATCGCAATCGCGAGTTGTTGAACGCATTCGAATAGGAGGTTTTGGGCAGCATACTTAATTGTGCTATGCTCATGCAAGGTGAAGGTCGCGTTCGCGATGAAGATCGCGTTCACGATGAGGGTTTTGAGTTTATAACACAAAATTGATTTGGGAGCTCGGTAGAAGGCGATTTTTGGAGAGATTTTCACGTGGTTGTTTGGGGTAAATGATTCTTATCTAGTTTTGGTTAATTTCAATGATTATGCCTTTGATTCCACATTTAATTTGTGATTTGTGGTGGAAAACTGGGGGAAATGAAGAAAAGTTCTTAGGCTAGATTTTTGTGGTTTTGAATGAGATTTTGATATCGGATTTGAGTAATGTTGGTATGGGCGGCCTCGTGGTCGAATGGATGTTCGGATTTTGTGACTTTTACCCGATTCCGAGAAATGGACCCGGAGGTCGACTTTTGAGTTTACTTTTTGACTTTTGATTTAAAGCTTAGTATTTTCTTATGGAATTGATTCCTTTAGCTCATATTGATTGTATCGAATTGTTTGTGGCTAGATTCGAGACATTCGGAAGCCTGATTTACGAGGAAAAATGTGTTGGAGTGGAGATTTGCTCGGATTGAGATAAGTAACAGTTCTAGATTTGGTTCTGAGGGTATGAAACCCCGAATTATGTGTCATGTGATTGGTTTTGAGGTGACACACATGCCAGGTGACGGGCGTGTGGCGCGTGCACCGTAGGAATTGGGACTTGGTCCATTCCATGGAACCGTATAGATGATTAACCTGTTGATATCTGTAAATTCTTCATGTGATATAGAAATTGAGCTACAAATCCTGTTAGAAATCATGCTTAGGCCATGTGTTGGTACTGAAGGGATCCTCAGAGGTCGTGTACATGTTAATGTATCTGCTAAATTGTTGTGTTGTACTCGGTATCAATTTTACTTGCATATCATATCTCAGTCTCTATTGTTTGTTGTTGATATATTATATCATTTCTGTTTGGGCTGATTTTCATGATTACTGAGAGCCTGAGAGGCTGAAGAGATTGATGACTGAGTGAGGCTGAGGGCCTGATTGTGAGATATTTATACTGTAGCATGTGAGTTGTCCGTGCAGATCCAGACATTTGTACTATAACACGTGAGTTGTTTGTGCGGATTATAGTGTTTTGGCTGAAGGAGCTCCTCCGGAGTCTGTACACACCCCCAGTGAGCGCAAACATCTATTGAGTGCGAGTGCCGAGTGCCGAGTGAATAAGAGGGCTAAGTGGCTGTTTCCCCGGGAGGATGCATTTGACTTCATTATTGTTGCACTTAGCTACCATGCATCACTGTCTTGAAAATTTCCAAAAGATATTACGACCTCATTTGTATTTTTTTAAGATTAGGTCGTCTGAATCTGAATACACATCTGAATATCAAGATGTGTATTAAGGTTAAGATATCTGAATCTGAATACACAACTGAATATTAAGATGTGTATTAAGATCTGAATATTAAATGATTAAGACTGTTTGATTTTAACATTTAAATGTATAAGATTTATCTTTATTTGAAAATTAATAAATATAAAATTCAAATGAAATACTAATTAATCTAATTTCTATCAACAAAATATATGGGTTTTTAAAAATATGATAGCTGTTGGCGGTGATGGCAGGCGATGGTTGGTGGTAGTTTTGGTTGATGGTGGTGGTTTAGGATAGTAGCTAGTGGTGATTGGTAATGGTGGCGATTATGATTGAAGATGTTGGTTGTGACAGTTGTGATTAAGGAAGGTGGTTGTGGGTGATGGTCGGTTATAATGACGGGCAGTGCCGACTATGGTTGTAGGTGAATGAGTGTTGATTGTGGTTGAGAATGATGGTGGCAGCAGTGGTGGAGATGGTGGATGGTGATAGTCGATAATGGTGGCGCCTATGATTGATGATGATGGTGGTGCGGTGGTGCGGCGACGGCATGGTGGTAGTTGATAATGGTAGACGGTGGAGGCAATCAATAATGAATATGGATGATAGCATCTTAATGAAATTAAGTCTCTGTTATAGATCTTAATCATACAGGCCTATTCATACCCATTAAGTGGTTGTAAAGTAAAAAAATAAATACACTTAATGATTAAGATCTGAATAATTAAGATTCAAACTTTAAAAACAAACACACTTAACGTCTGAGATATGAATGATTAAGATTCAAACCTCCATTAAGTGCAAACAAATGAGGCCTACACCCTGTTTCACTTAAATTGATTATGAAGTAACTAACTGAACTCAAATTGTCGAACTTGAAAGCATGCCTACTTTCCTATGTTCAGATTACTGAAATTGAACTATAATTGTAAAGCTCGTCACTACTTTCAGTTCTTTATTTAATCTTGTTACTTACTGAGTTGGTTGTACTCACGTTACATCCCGCACTTCGTGTGCAGATCCAGGTGTTTCTGGACACGGAGGGTGTTGATTTACTGCGCAGTCGATTTTCTGGGGATTCCGAGGTAGCTGTCGGTGCTTCGAAGACCATGTCTCTCCTTCCCTATCTTTCCGCTTATTGTATTTAGTTTCAGACTATTTTAGACAGTGTTTTTCTCAGACTCTTGATGTATTAGATGCACATGTACTCAGTGACACCCCGATGTTGGGAGTTTCCGCGTTGTGTTTTGGATTTTTCTATCCTATTATGAGAAGTTTTGACTATTACTTAAGAATCCGTTTTCTGTTAAGTGTTGGGGTTATTTCATAAATGTCGGCTTGACTAATACTGCGATAGGCGCCCACAACAGACTTGTTTTTGGGTCGTGACTCCCGCATCCGCTACAATCTCTGCCCTTCGGGTGAGCACTAAATGTCAAGCTGCTAAGCTAGAGAGTAAAACGATTTTCAAATATCTTTTTTAAGTGATGATTTGTTAGTTAACAGACTATTCATTTTATTAGATGTTTATGGAAGGTCTACAAGGATGAAAAGATCACTTTTTTGCGACTAATCTTGACCCTTTTCTTGAAACCGAAACATCTCATCGTCTGGCAAATTCTTTCTTGAACTGTAAATGCTGTCGAATTTCGGATAGAGGAACTGTAGTAGACAAGGATAAAATGAAAGTTAATCTGATGTGTTTTGTTTTGGAGAATCAAACAAACTTATTTATTTGCTCATATATGTACTAGACCACCTTTTACAGACTTCAAGAAGAGATAAAAAAGCATATTATACCTTTGTTAATGGTTGCTGTCTCCTATATATTTTAGTTTACACTAGTATACATATTGCTTTCATTCATAAGCGGCATCGGGTATTTGCAGTCGTACTCTATATTTGTGTCACCTTTTAACCTGTACCCTATTTCTAAAAATTATTGATTTGGTAGCTAGCTGACAAAAAATTCATAATAATATGACAATTATACACCTGGCAAAAGATATAAAACCTGCATCACGCATTAATCGCGTGATCTGCAACCTCATTCGTGAAGAAAAATCTCCTCTCCTCGCAACTCAAAAAACCAGAAACTTGAACCAGATTCATCTTTAGAATCACACTTCATGAAGTTGTTTGACGAAGATAGCATGAAGTGTTCACTTATAGATCTTCAAAAACTTTTCAAAACTTCAAATTTAATGCGTGAAGGATATAAAAGAAAAGTTGTTTCACGTTGAAATCTGAAGTTTTAAGCAAATACAAGCTAAAACTTCATGCTAATATAGCATGAAGTTGTTTCACGCTGAAACTAAAAGTTCATGCTAATGTAACATGAAGTTGTTTCACGTTGAAGCAAAAACTTCATGCTGATATAGCATGTTTTTATTTCACAAAGCTAAAACTTCATACTAATGCATGCTGAAGTTGTTTAATTCATTTGCTAAAACTTCATATCAAAACATGCTGAAGTTTTGTCCTGCGGTCTATAATTCTGTCACCAGTTTTATCCTAAAGTTCAATCTATTTTGCTGAAAGTAGTCTTTCATTAAAGAAGGGCAAAATCTTCTTCTTAAAACGCTTTTAACAAAAATAGAAGTACAGATGCAAACGGAAAAATAAAACGGGTACAAATTAAAAAGGGGCTATCAAATAGAGCGCCCCATGCAATTTTTACAGCGGTATCCAACACATTGTCCATGTCCGAAGAGGAAGTTATACAACTTGCACCTATCCGTGCACTGGTACAAGAGCAAATATCAAAATTTGCTGCCTTCATTATTTTTATTTTCTTGATAATGATGGAATTCGTACCAGCTTGCACATGTACATCTTATCTCTCACCGGGACATGTATCGAAGAACTCAAATGGATGAAATGGGGACTCAATAGCTGTGCTTATTACGAGGCGCCTTCCTGAGATTCCTTGGAAGAGCGACATAAGGCTAAGCAACTGATGTCAGTGTAGCTCTTGTCCGCCAACTGAGGTCCCCTCCGTACGCTACACGAGATTGTGAGTGCCGTACGAGAAAACCAATGTTAAGAACAATTGAAAGAACAATAATGAGAATTGAAAGAAAGCTTGATTGCATTAATGAAAGCTATTACAAAAGAAGGCAACACGGTGTCGAGGGGGAGAGACACCAGTACAGAGAATTGCTTGCTAGAAAGTTTTTGATTGCTTGATCCCCCTAATAATGTTTAAAAAAAAAAAACCAAAGTTACAAGATTTGACCTAACTACGCTAGAGGAACATAATGAAAGTACATGGAATAAAACTACTCTAGACAACATATTTTACTTGGAACTTCCCTTCTCTATGATAATTGATACTTCTTCATGTTTACCATCTACCAAAAAAAGGACAGCTTGGTGCATAAAGCATTCCGCGTTCACGCAGGGCCAGGGGAAAGACTGCACCCTTAGGGTGTGATTTAGACCGCCTACCCTAATGCAAACATTAGTGGTTGTTTCCACGGCTTGCAACCATCGGTCACAAAAAGACCACTTTACCATCTACAAGTTAGTGCATAATAAATAGTATTTGGTTCAGTCTGCATCAGCATATATCTGACACTACAGGCCCGCAAGGATAAATTGGATAACTTCTTGAGTTTCCTCGAAGAGATCAGCTGTATTAATCTGAATAACTTCAGGTATTTCAATTTGTATGAATGCATCTTTTCAATGGTAGCGAGGATGCCATTTCGACACAAAGGTGTATGAAAATTGATTAAAGAATAAAAGAACTCCTAAATCAGGATTCTTGGTGTCCCCACTGAATGTCTCTTTAACCCTGAGAATGTTTTCAGCATTTGCTGGCATTTCCATTTAAAATGCAGATCGACAAGAATACACCACATTCAGCAGGTAATGTCCTCAAGTGACGAATATCACAGGTATGGTACTGCATGAATCAGTTGAAGAGAGCAGGATTCAAGCCCTGACTGACCACGAGCAACCGAAGCTTCATCCTATAAGATGTAATCAAAGAAGCATCGGTCGGTAGAGCCATCACAGTCTGATTGTAAAATATAAGTAGCAGCTTTACATGGACTTTATCCAGTATATGCGTACACCAGGGACTAATATTTCTAAAAAAGAGATGTGACTCAATTTTGAAGCCAAGGAGGAGGCAAGCTCATATCAGTAAAGGCATCACCATCGTCCCTGATTACACTCAGACAGGGCTCGCGCTTTGAAAATTTGCTGACCTCTCAATACTCAATAGTCAAGAAACTAGGACTCAATAGCAAACTAGTTGGGGTCGATTGAATGAATCCTCTTGTATCTAGTATCTAGTATCTACCAAGAAGATTCATCATAGTTAGACTATCTCCATATTGCCTGTCAACCTACTGTAATCCTTCTCCTTTATTCGGGCTTGGGACCAACTTTGCTTTGAGACATATATGGAGACAAATGGAGTTAGACTTGTCAACCTCTCACACAAAGAGATTCTAGCCAAGAAGTTTCTCAAATTGGTGCTGCTCCTGAAAAACTGACTAATTCCTGACGGTGATGTAATTTAAACAGCAGAGTTCTTCTATCACTGTTGATTCATTCTAGTCTGATAAAGAGTTATCCAAGCACAGATGAAAATTCTTTGCTCTTCTTAGTTGTCACCTGTCAATTAGTGGTAGATGAATCTGTACATATATCTTTTATACCTACTCCTCAAAATGCAACGAGAACATGACATCAGGCACATACCCTGAATCAAACAATTGGGCCGTCAACCCAGTCAAAACTTGCTGCAGATAACTTTCTTGAAGGGACATAATATTACATGCAGAGAATGTATATATTTTATTCTGCAACTCAGTCCAACTATATCCAGTTTTCTTCTTCAATGCCTTCTCCTTTATCAGCTTTCTCATCTTGACCATTTCATCCCACATTTGTAATTCCGCATAGATGTTAGACAATATGATATAGGCTGATGTATCAACTGGATCGATAGCTAGAATCTTTTCAGCAGCATATTTTCCCAAGATGAAATCTCTGTTAGCTTTACAACCAGACAAAAGACAACGCCACACCACCTTATCCGGCTCCCCTGGAAAGCTCCTTATAAAACTATACGCTTCTTTTGTGTGTCCTTTGCGTGCAAATATACTGACTATACAAGCCAAGTGATCTGTCCTTGGAATGATTCCATACACCTGGGTCATGCTATTGAAGTGATGAAGTCCCTCATCTAAAAGTCCAACATGTCCACAGGCAGATAATACTCCAAGAAATGTGATATCATTAGGTTTAACCCCATTGTTTTGCATCGTAGCATAAATCTCTAAAGCTTCTTTCCCAGATCCATGTTGGGCATATCCTACAAGCATGGTGTTCCAAGATACCAAGTTTTTCACAGGAAGGGCGTCAAAAACTCTACGAGCGTCTCCAACTCGTCCACATTTAGCATACATATCAATGAGGGCGCTCCCAACAACCACATTGGAATCAAATCCAGGCTTCAGAACACGAGAATGGGATTGCTTACCCCACTCAATAGCTGGTAAATCCCCACAAATGCTCAAAATGCTAGAGTATGTGTAAAGACTCGGTTCGAAACCCTCAAGCAACATCTCCCTGAGAAATCCCATAGCTTCTTCATACTGACCTGAATTCACACATCCAGCAATTAGCGTATTCCAGCTAACAACATCATGTTCTTTCATTTCTTGAAAGAGCTTTAATGATTCCTCAAACAGGTTACTTTTGGAGTAAAAGTCCATCAAAGCATTGCATACGAAACTAAATGAGTCGAATCCCAATTTTACAATCCGGCAATGGATCTGTTTCCCAACTCGAACTCCTTTTACATCAGCAAAAGCTCCAAGAACTGATGAAAAAGTTCTCTCACTTGGTTTCAAGTCTGAGGAAAGCAACTTACAGAAAAGGTCAATGGCCTCTCTTCCACTCCCTAACTGCACACAGCCACCAATCATTGCAGTCCAAGCATGCAATTCCCGTGCATCTGCCTCATCAAAAGCTCGATGTGCCAAGTCCAATACACCACATTTTGCATAAAAATCAATCAAACCAGTCACCAAAAACTGATCCATCCCAAAACCAGACTTGACTATCAGACTATGAATTTGCATCCCAAGTTGCAAACTTTTCATAGCAGCACAAGCATTCAAAACACTCCCACAGAAAAACTCGTTCACTATCCGCCCTACCCTCAAAGCAAACAAGAAAATCCTCAATCCTTCTTGATACTCCCCACAATGGCAATAACAAGAAATGAGAGAAGCCCAAGTAACAGAATTGGGTTCCAAAATGCCATCAAATACCAGTCTTGCTGACTTCAACAACCCACATTTGCCATAAAAATTAACCAAACAATTAGTAACAAAACTATTAAGGCTCTCCTCAGTTCTATACATCCTCCCATGTAACTCCTTTCCTGTTCTTTCAGCTCCTAAGCTGGTGCAAGCTGATAAAGCAGCTACATATGTATAACCATTTGGAGCAAACCCATCATCAAGAACCATTGATCTAAAGCAACCCAAAGCTTTTTCAGACATACCCATTTGAGAATACGTGGAAATCAACGTTGTCCAAGAAATGATGTTTCTTTCGGGCATTTTGTCGAACAACTGTTGGGCATCATCGAACTGATTGAGCTTTAAGTACATGGCGAGCAAGTGATTGTTTGTGAAAATGTCTGCCTTGGACCCAAATTTGAGTAGCTTTGCATGCACTGCCTTGCCATTGAGCAGGGACTTTGAACTGGTGCATGCCCGAAGGAGTGGAGTAAAGGACATGTGAAATATTTACCAACTGATTTCTAATTTTAAACTCAAAGATAAACTTAGGCTATATATAACTTCTTGAAATTTTTGAGAAAAATAATTTTGCCTAATTGTATCAGAATGTAAGCTGTGAGTTGACTAGGAGATAAAATGGTTAGTATTACTTTTTATTGTTTTAATGATTTATGGATTATTATTTTTTTCTTAAGGAAATTGGCTGATCAACTCTTTATCATTGAATGGTGTTAGTTATCCTACTAATTAATGTCTAACTTAATTCTTTTAGATTTCACTAAAATAAGTTATAACATTATGAGCTAGTGAAAGTGTCTTATAATTTCTTGTGGTACTCACAATATATCCCACCTAACAATAATAAAAGTTTAGAGACTTTAAATTAATCAACTTTCAAGAATTAGAATATTTTTGTTAGTAAACTGTATTTGTAAAATAATTCTGGAGAAGATAAAATAACATATAAATAGAAATATAAACGAAACAAAAGTTAATCCGAGCACACTGAATTCACAGTGTTTCCTTAAGAAATTTAATCCCCTCCTAGTACCCAAGGTTATGGATTATTTTCTCCCAGGATAGGACGAATTACACACTGGTGTAGTGGTACTTCAAACCTCAGTATTTCGGTGAACACAAAGTTCGGTAGCAAATCACACTTACTGTTGCTTTCTTTGAAATTAAAACAATGCAGAAGAAAGGAGGAGACTAAGAAATTTGTATGAAAAATCTGAGAGAATGAACTTGTATTTATAGCCAATGTTGAGCTCAAAACTGAAGAAGTGCAACTTTTCAGAATGACTGTTTATGTAAAATGGTCATAGCATAAATGCCATAACATAAATGGCTATTTACGCAACAATAAATCGGGAATTCAAGAGGGAGGTTAATTTTCAGTTACAAAATCGAAAAATGGAAAACGGATAACGGAAAAACTTAATATTCCGTTGGATTTAATATTAATATTCTTTGGATTTAATACTAATATTCTGTTATTAAAACGGATATTTAATAATATTTTTGTTAATATTTACTATTAACAAATAAATTTGGTCCAAAAAATTAATCAATCAATCTATCATTTGACCAAATCAAAATCCGAAGCTGAAGCCGAGCCAAGCGAGCGACGACGACGACGACGACGACGATGACGCGAGGCTTGCCTTCTTTCAACTCTTTAAGAGCTAGAAGAAGAGTTATTGTTTATATACCCATCAAAAACCTTTTCCTCTTCCAATATGGAACAATGTCCATTTGTCAAGGAGGAAAACTCAAATATTTCATTTTCCCTCCATTTCCCATTCACCCTCTTTTAAGCTACATTAAAGCTTAATAACTCAACAATCCCCACATGAATGAGGAATGACTATATCACGAAAATATGCATGAAAAACTGTGTGATTCACAAGCAAGGATTAGTTGCATCTGGATAAGTAGGTTTCCCTTTGAATTTTCCGTAGTGAACTTATGTCAGATATACTTGATCAATTAGTAGATTTGATATCTTTGAACCGTCAAACTTTGGTGTATACGTAGACAACCATAAGTCACACAACCAACCCTTAATCGTCTTTGGTTCTCATTGTTGTATTCGTTTCAGCCATGAACACCGCCTGATTTCATAAGTGCGTAGAGAACTGGCTTTACAAAATTCTTCTTGAAGCTGCTAACACTTCACACTTACATAGGTGATTCCTAAACGTGTCATCCCGTAGATAAACTATTTGATATACCCCGTATCAAATTTAGAAATCATTAAAAGCCTTAATGCTTTATCCTTGGTACTAAGCATTGTCTCATCACGAGAATGGACCAAAATTTTAGTTGACAATGTTGAACCGTCATTAATGACTTTGTTTGATCTCATTGAACATAGATCTTGGGATCTCCACTCTTCTAGGTAGAGTTACCTCCACAATGACTTGTTCTCGGCCATAGTCCCATTCCCCTCGATGATTTCTCAACTGCCTCTCTAGTTAGGCCTTTTGTAAGTAGATCCGACACATTATCGCTTGAGTTTACATAGTCAATCGTGATAATTCTTCTAGAGAGTAATTGCCTAACGATTTTATGTCTTCGTCGTATATGACGAGATTTGCCGTTATACATAATGCCCCCAGTCCTTCCAATTGCTGCTTGACTATTGCAATGTATGCATATTGGTGCCAGCGATTTGGGCCAAAATGGAATATCTTTCAAGAAAGATATTCCGGAGCCATTCAGCTTCTTCACCGGCTTTATCTAAGGTTATGAACTCAAGCTCCATTGTAGAGAGGACAATACAAGTTTTTTTGGACGACTTCCAAGATACCGCTCCTCCACCAATAGTGAATACATATCCACTTTTGGACTTAGAATCAGTTGAACCGGTGATCCAATTTGCATAACAGTATCTCTCAATCACCGCAAGATATTTTCTATAGTGCAAAGCAAAGTCCTGGGCATGTTCTAAATATCCCAAAATTCGTTTCATTACCATCCAATGAGATTGACCTTGATTGCTCGTGTATTGACTCAATTTACTTATAGCACAAGCTGTATCTGGTCGTGTACAATTCATGATGTACATTAAGAAATCCAACACACAAGCATAATCTAATTGTGATATGCTTTGGCCTTTGTTCTTTTCTAATGCATGATTCACATCAATTGGAGTCTTTGCAACTTTAAAGCCTAAGTGCTTGAATTTTTCAAGTACTGTCTTAATATAATGAGATTGTGACAATTCCAGACCTTGAGGAGTCTTATGGATTTTAATCTCCAGAATTAAATCAGCAACTTCTAAGTCCTTTATATCAAACTTGCCAGTTAGCATACGCCTTAGTTGCATTTATGTTGGCAATGTCATTACTTATTATCAGCATATCATCCGCATATAAACAAATAATGACTATGTGATTTGGAACATTTTTAATGTAAACACATTTATCACATTCATTTATCTTAAAACATTTGACAACATTGTTTGGTCAAATCTCGCATGCTATTGTCTGGGTGCTTGTTTTAGTCCGTCAAGAGACTTAACCAGTCTACATACCTTCTTTTCTTTACCTGGAACCACAAACCCTTCAGGTTGTTCCATGTAGATTTATTCCTCCAACTCTCCATTTAAGAAGGCCGTCTTAACGTCCGTTTGATGAATTTCAAGACCATAAACTGCAGCTAACGCTACTAATGTTCGTATGGACGTAATTCTTATAACTGGAGAGTATGTATCAAAATAGTCAAGACCTTCTCGTTGTCTATACCTTTTGACCACAACTCTTGCCTTATATTTATCAATAGTTCCATAATCTTTCATTTTCCTCTTAAAGATCCATTTACAACCCAACAGTTTATTTCCAGGAGGAAGATCGATCAATTCCCATGTATGCTTGTTCAATATGGATTCTATTTCACTATTGACTGCCTCTTTCCAAAACAATGATTACGAAGAAGACATAACTTCTTCAAATGTTCGAGGCTTTTCCAATAAGAAAGTCACAAAATCTGGTCCAAATGAAGTAGACGTTCTTTGACGTTTACTACATCTTGGATCCTCCTGATTAAATGTACTTTTGTTTCTTCCCAAGGTCGCTTAGATCCTTCACCAATTGACTCACATTCCTTTTTATATGGATATATATTTTCAAAGAACTCAGCATTATCTGATCCTATAACCGTATTATTATAAATGTCTGGATTTTCTGATTTATGAACCAGAAATCGATATGATTTACTATTGGTCGCATATCCTATGAAAACATAATCAACGGTTTTCGGTCCTATTTTTACCCTTTTGGGTTTAGGAACTTGCACTTTTGCCAAACACACCCACACTTTAAAATTATTCAAGTTGATCTTCATTCCTTTCATTTTTCATATGGAATGGATTGTGTTTTTCTATGGGGTACTGGGATTTGGTATCCGGTTAGCCGTAAGAACGACTTCCCCCGCAAGTTCTGTGACAAACCAGAACTTATCAACAATGCATTCATCACCTCCTTTAATGAACGATTCTTTCTTTCCGCAATCCCATTGGATTGGGGCGTGTAAGGGGCCATTGTTTGATGAATAGTTCCATATTTTAAACATGTTTATTCAAAAGGAGATTCATATTCACCACCCCTATCTCTTCTTATCATTTTGATTTTCTTTTTAAGTTGCGTTTCAACTTCATTTTTGTATTGCTTGAATGTATCTATTGCTTCATATTTACTATTAAGTAAATAAACATAGCAATATCAAGTACTGTCGTCAATAAAAGTTATGAAATACTTATTTCCACTGCGAGATGATATTGATTTCATATCGTAAATATCTGTGTGAATTAAGTCTAAAGGATCTGAATTCCTTTCAACTGACTTAAAAGGATGTTTAACATACTTAGATTCCACACATATTTGACATTTTGATTTGCCGCATTCAAACTTAGGCAATACTTCCAAGTTAATCATTTTCCGCAAGGTTTTATAATTGACATGACCCAAATGTATATGTTATAATTCATTTGACTCAAGTAAGTAAGACGTAGTTGTAATTTTATTATTATTCTCAACAACCATTACATTCAGCTTGAAAAGGCCCTCAGTGAGGTAACATTTTCCTACAAACATTTCGTTCTTACTTATTACAACCTTATCGATACCAAAACACACTTAAAACCGTTGTTAACAAGAAGTCCAGCAGAGACTAAGTTCTCCCAATATCGGGAACATGAAGGACGTTGTTCAAAGTCACCACCTTTCCAGAAGTCATTTTGAGAAATATATTCCCACATCCTTCAATTTTGGCCGTTGCAGTATTTCCCATAGAAAGAGTCTCTTAGGGTCCAACATGAGCATATGTAGCAAAAGCTTCTGTAACTGCACAAACATGGCGAGTGGCCCCAGAATCAATCCACCACTCCTTAGGATTTCCCACCAGGTTGCATTCAGAAATCATAACACACAAGTCATCAGCATCTTCGTGCTTTTCAACCATGTTTGCTTGACCCTTCTTCGTGTCTTTGTTTGGAGCACGAAAATCTACAGATCTGTGTCCAGCTTTTCCACAGTTATAGCAATTCCCATTGAACCGCTTTTTGCTTGGGTTGTTTTTGGTCCAGAAGCCTTCTTCCTCTTTCTGTTATTTTGAGGAGCATCCTCAACAATGTTTTCTCCCATTATTGTTGAGTTTCCACAACATTTCTTTTCAGCAGCTTTGTTGTCCTCTTCGATTCTCCTTGTGTTTGTGTTTCAAGTAATTTTTAAAGTCCTTCCACAAAGGAGGCAACTTCTCAATCATCGCTGCAACTTGGAATGCTTCATTGATGACAAGACCTTCAATGAAAATTCTATTAGTAAATATAATAAAATTAATACTTTCAACATCAGTATTAATTCGAATTATACCTTCAACAAGGAGATGGTGAATAATCACTTGCAATTCCTGGACTTGGGTAATAACAGATTGTTATCTACCATTTTGTAGTCCAAAAATTTAGCGGCAACACATTTCTTCAACCCGACATCTTCAGTTTTGTTTTTTCTTTCAAGCGAAACCCACCATTTTTGACGTCTCCACATTACTATAGACGTTATACAGATCTCCCTCCAGTCCACTAAGAATGTAATTCTTGCATAGAAAATCAGAATGCTTCCATGCCTTAGTCAAGAGGAAATGTTCATTTTCTGGAGTTTCGTCGGGCAGAACAGGAACATCTTCCTTAATGAACTTCTGTACACTTAAAGTAGTCAAGTAGAAGAACATCTTTTGCTTCCATCGCTTGAAATCAATCCCGGAAAATTTGTGCAGGTTCTTTTTCCGGTGCCAATGCCGGTGTTCAGCTTGTCGATGCATTGGAAGTCACCATCGGAACAACTTAGTTTCCGTTATCATTCGTTTTTTCATTAAAAGAATGACACAAACAAACATTTAAACAACTGGAGTAGAAAATCGCCATTGAGGCTTTAATCTCCAGAACAGTAAATATAACACAAATACAGAAAACAAAAAATTAAATTCTTTAATCTTGTTAGTAAACTGTATTTGTAAAATAATTCTGGAGTAGAAGTATAAACGAAACAAAAGTTAATCCGAGCCCACTGAATTCACAGTGTTTCCTTAAGGAATTTAATCCCCTCCTAGTACCCAAGGTTATGGATTGTTTCCTCTCAGAATAGAACGGATTACACACTAGTGTAGTGGTACTCCAAACCCCATTATTTTAGCGAACACAAAGTTCGGTAGCAAATCACACTTACTGTTGCTTTCTTTGAAGTTAAAACAATGCAGAAGAAAAGAGGAGAACTTAGAAATTCGTATGAAAAATATGATAGAATGGACGTGTATTTATAGCCAATGTTGAGCTCAAAATTGAAGAGGTGCAACTCTTTAGAATGGTTGTTTATGTAAAACGGTCATAGCATAAATGCCATAACATAAATGGCTATGTACGCACCAATAAACCGGGAATTCAAGAGGGAGGTTAATTTTTAGTTACAAAACCAAAAAATGAAAAACGGATAACGGAAATTTTTTTAATATTCCGTTGGATTTAATCTTAATATTAGTTGGATTTAATATTAATATTATGTTATCCGTCTTGACCAAATCGATCATTTGACCAAATTCGAAGCCGAAGCCGAAGCCGAGCGAGCGAGCGACCACGACGGCGGCGCGAGGCTTGCCTTCTTCTCAACTCTTTAAGAGCTAGAAGAAGAGCAATTGTTTATATAACCATAAAAACCTTTTTCTCTTCCAATATGGGACAACGTCCCTTTGTTAAGGAGGGAAACTCAAATATTTCATTTTCCCTCCATTTCCCATTCACCCTCTTTTAAGCTACATTAAAGCTTATAACCCAACAATTTTTTCCCTAACCAACGCAAATCAGAAGATACTTAATTATCATGATTGGCTTAATAGATACACACCCCTCTCCAGCTTGCACATTTCTGGTTTACACCGCCTAAGAAACGTGTTCCTTTTTACACTATTTATGGTACATTGGTACTGTAGGCATATAAATTTTATCGGATTTTAAATCCAATAAAATAATTTGGACTATATTTTAAATTCAAAATATATTAGTCAAATACATATTATGGGATAATATAATTGAATTAATTATATAAACCTAATATATAAGGATTAAATAAATAAGTCTTAATCTATTGGGCTAGCCCATTTAATTGGGCTAAAGTGATAAGCCCACTTCATTAAGCCCAATATTTCATCTTTCTAAAGGACCAAATTGATGCCCACGTGTCAAATGACGTGGCACGCCAAGTCAAGCGGAAGAGCCAATAGGATTGTTCCACGTGACAAAATGACAAGGCATTCCAAGTCACATTAAAAGGCCAATGAAATCGCGCCACATGTGCAAGTGACATGTTCTGGCCAATCAAATGCAGCCTTGTCACACTTCAATTTGATTGGTCGGAAAGAGTTTATTCTTATCATAACTCTTCCCTCCCATAACTATAAATAGGGGTCTTCATAACCCAGAAAAGACACCAGAAGTTATAACAAGAAGCAAGAGAGAGCTCGTGGATCAAACACCGCAAATTTCTCTACAAGTTTCAAGCTTAAAGCAATCAAGTTCAAGTTCAAGAAATCAAGTTCATGCTCAAGAACGAAGAAAAAATCAAGGTCAAGTTCAGTCAATCAAGCTCAAGAACAAGATCATTGTTCGTGGCAACAACTACATATTCAAGATGAAGCTCAAAGGCCCTTGAATTTATTTACTATTGGAAAGAAGAATTAGAGGATTCAAAGAGATTGTACACTCATATTATTTGAAATCAAATACTACCATTGTTGTGATATTTTCGATCTTGATTTTATTTTCTTGATGCAATTTATTGTTTACAAATTCTGGCACGCCCAGTGGGACAATCTCTACCTCTCATCTCAACTTTTCAATCACCAAAGTTCAAGAGCATTGAAATGGCTTAAAAAAAAATTAACTCCAGTTCAACTTCCACCAAGGCTGCTAATTCTAGGTTCTATGCTGATGTGAAAAGCACCCTCGATGTTACCTTTGAAAGATTTGGACCAGTTACGAGGAGCAAAGAAAGCTCGTTAGGACAACAAGCACACCAAGTGTCGTCTGCATCAACCCTTTTTTTCGGATCTTCATCCTCAAAAGGAGAAAGATCTTCCACAAACATACCCGAAGGAGGAAGCGATGTTGGTGAAAAGATCAAGAAAACTCTTGCTCTGCTTGACCTCTCCAGATCCAAGAACTGTATTGTGAAGAAAGATGATGATGCTTCAAGTGATGGATCCTCCCCACTTACACCGCGTAGCATGGGCCATTCGAGAATCAATCTATGTGACAATCCATGCTACTCCCCATCATCGACAAAAATCATGCAAGCCATGGTGGCAAACACTTCATCTGTGGAAGAGCAGTTGGCGAACTTGACGGAAGCAATCGCTGGCTTGACCAAGTTCATGCAAAATCAAGATGCTAGAATTGACAAGCTATCACACAGGGTGGGAATCTTGATGGAATAAGAATCCACCTATGCACCTAGCAAGCTCCCAGAAGTTCCAGAGATTGATTCTCCCCCGAGATGAGTAGCATCCGCTAAGGCTATCCTTGTCTCATCTGAAGGGATGATTCCCATCGATCAACTGAAGGAGTTCATTGAAGGAACTATTAAGAACAAATATGAAGTTTCTGCCAAGTCCTCCCTTATATACGCAAAGCCATATGCTGGAAGGATCAATATGTTGAAGATACCTGCTGGCTATCAACTTCTAAAATTTCAACAGTTTGATGGTAGAGGCAATCCAAAGCAGCATGTGGCACACTTTGTTGAGACATGCAACAACGCTGGGACTTGTGAAGATTAACTCGTCAAACAGTTCGTGCACTAACTAAAAGGAAATGCTTTTGATTGGTATATAGACCTCGAGGCAGGATCTATTGATAGCTGGGATCAACTAGAGCAAGGGTTCCTCAATCACGTTTATAGCACAAGGCGCACTTTGAGAATGATGGAACTCGTAAATAATCTCCAACAAAAGGGTGAACCAATCATTGAATTTATCAATCATTGGAGGAATGCAAGCCTCAACTGTAAAGACAGGCTTAGTGAAGCTTCTGGCATAAAGATGTGCATCCAAGGCATGCATTGGGGATTGCGCTACATCTTGCAAGGTATCAAGCCTAAAACATTTGAAGAACTTGCAACTTATGCCCATGACATGGAATTGAGCATGACCTCTGTTGGAAATGAAAGGATGCCCATCTATGAACCTCGCAAAGGGAACGACAAGCAAGAAGTCAGGAAGTGGGGCAAGTTCGTACTCAAGTCTAAAAGCAAAGAAGCTATGAATGTCAACACATCACCTGTAAAGTTCACGATGAAAGTGAGCAAGAACCAGAGTATGAAATCCACTTCTTTTCAAGATAAGCCAAGTGGAAAGTTGACTCTAAAAGAAATGCAAGAGAAAAAGTACCCAATTCTGGATTCTGATGTGCCAGCCATTTTCGAAGAACTCCTCGAGTTAAATCTCATTGAGCATCCGGAGATGAGAGGCCAAATGAAGCTGGGAAAACTGATGAAATTACTGAAAATATCATCGACTTGTGATCCACCTTCTGGAGAAGTGCTTTGTCTTTAAGAACAAAGTTATGGACTTGGCTCGTGAAAAGAAGACCGTGCTTGAAGATAAGAAAGAAAGTGCAAACCAAGTCTCTATCTTTGGCTCATTTAGTCCAAAAGAATTATGTAGTTTTAAAAAAAGTAAAGATGAAGAATTAATGGAGAACAACAAAGTTGAAGACGATCAACCTGAGGATGATGAAGGTTGGACGTTGGTGACTCGTCGTAGGCGCCACAAAAGGAGCCCATGAAAAGGATAAATGGAACAACCAACAAGGAAAATAATGATGAAAACACCGAGGAGATAGAATCTAGTTTAGCATTTAAAGAAAGCAAAAGTGGAGGTACACCACCCTCAAAAGCCATGACATCCAGTGACCTTGGAGGATTTATTTCCATGTTAGTTCCGTATGAAGATTTCACGTGATGGTATTGAGGCCTCTTGTTGAAATGTTGATAAAGGGGAAGAAAAGAGTGATGACCTACCATTGGCACCATCTTCAGAAAAGCTCATCGAGTCCATTCCTCAAGAAGTTAACGTGTGCGAGGAAAATGTTACGTTCAGAAATGACAATCTTCTACTGGGTGACACTCTTCACAACCTCCCATTATACCTGGTCGGCTATATGGGCGATGAAAGAGTAAATCGAATTTTGGTTGATGGAGGATCCTCAGTGAACATCTTGCCAATTCGCACTAGGAAAGAACTTGGTATTCCCATGAATGAACTCTCAGAAAGTCGTGTGATGATCCAAGGATTCAACCAAGGGGGCCAAAGAGCCATAGGCGCGATCGGATGGGAATCACCATTGAAGATATACAATCAAGTGCATGGATGCATGCGATCGATGCAAAGACTTCATACAACGTCTTGCTTGGAAGTCCTTGGATACATGAGAAAAAGTTCCATCGACCTACCATCAATGTTTAAAATACTACAAGGGTGAAGTCGAGAAGAAGATAATTGCTGATGACGAGCCATTCACCGAGGCTGAGTCACACTTCGCTGATACAAAGTTCTATTTGAAGAACCGCATTGTGAAGGAGCTAAAAGCTGATGATGTCATGAATGCCAAGGATAACGAGTCCACGACTAAGAGATCTGAGGTGGTTGCCGAAAAAACCAAAGATGTTGCTGAGAAGGTACACCCCAACCCAAATAAGTCTCATAAAGGGATCATCGTGTCTCACGGCAAGAAAGTAACTCCTCCGCTCCAATACGTCCCTAAAATAAAGAAAAATGAAGGTGAATCATCTAATCTCCAAACTAACATGGTAAAGGGGTTAACTCTTCCGGTCAAACGAATTGAGGCAGTAAAGTCGTCCTCAATGCCTCTTGCAGGGTTTGTGGCCCAAAATCGTTTGAAAAATGTGGCACTCCCTACGAAGCGAACAGATGAAGGTTTTGATCCTAACGCTTACAATATATTTGCAAAAGATGGATACACTAAATAATGAGCCTTCAAAGTTAGGGAAGCTACCATCAAAAGATGTGACAATACAACCAAGTGAAGGTTTGGGATACAAGAAATAGTCACCAGTGCACATCTTGATAAGAAGGGCGAGCAATAATTATATCACTATAGAAGATGAATCTGCCACTTCTAACAAGTCTGTCTTTGATCGACTTGGAAAATCAACTGTGAGGACTTCCGTGTTTGAGAGATTGGGTCCACTAAAGAAGGGGAACACGTTCTAGAGAAATTTTCAAAGCATAAGAACACCCACTTCGCCCAAAATTCAGAAGATCTCTAAGTATTTCTAAAGTTTGGTTCCTACTAGAATGAGGCGACAAACAAAACTTGTGGTTTTATGCAAAGAAGTACTAAAGGTAAAGCCATATACTATGGTCTACACTAAGGAACGTGACGAAGGTGAAGAAAGTGTGGGTTCTTCGTATCATGTTACTGTACAAGGCGAGAATGGTGTTCTATCTTCAATGGAGGATAATGCAGAATTGGAGGATGTTTCACCGTGTTATCGCATATCCTTCGATGAGGACTCTCAAGAAGATGAAGATGCGGAATACGTTCCACCTGAACTTGAAAAAGGAGTGAAGACTATAGTTGATGCCTTAAAAGAAGTTAACCTTGGCACCGATGAAGAACCAAGACCCACCTACCTAAGTGCTTTATTAGAATTTGATGAAGAAAACACTTATATTGAGTTACTCAAGGAGTACAGGGATGTCTTTGCTTGGAGCTACAAAGAGATGCTTGTCTTGGACCTGAAAGTAGCAACCCATCTCTTTGCCGTCAAGAATGGTGCTCGCCCTGTTAAACAAGCCCAAAGGTGCTTTAGGCCGGACTTGGTTCCCTTAATTGAAATTGAAGTTAACAAACTCATCGAAGCTAGCTTTATTAGTGAAGTTAAATACCCAACATGGGTTTTAAGTATTGTCCCTATAAGGAAGAAAAATGGCTAGATTCAAGTATGCGTTGACTTCAGGGATCTTAAAAATGCATGCCCGAAAGATGAATTCCCGCATCCTATTCCAGAGATGATGATCGATGTAACTACTGGGTACGAGGTATTGTCATTTATAGACAGTTCATCAGGCTATAACCAAATTCACATGACACCAAAAGATGAAGAGCATACTGCATTCCACACCCCAAGGGTATTTATTGCTACAGGGTAATGTCTTTTGGCTTGAAGAATGATTGTGCAACTTATCAAAGGGCTATGCAAAATATTTTTGACGATATTCTCCACAAAAATATCGAATGCTATGTGGACAACTTGGTGGTAAAATTGAGAAAGAGGGCCGACCACTTGAAAGACTTGAGAATGATGTTTGAGTTGTTTCGAAGGTACCAATTTAGGATGAACCCATTGAAATGTGCCATTGGATTTACTTCCTGAAAGTTCCTTGGTTTCATTGTCCGACATCGAGGGATTGAAATTGATCAAGCCAAGGTAGATGCAATCTTGAAAATGCCCGAGCCTTGGGATATTCTCGAATTGAAAAGTCTGTTAGGAAAGTTAGCTTACCTTAGGAGATTCATCTCAAACCTAGCTGGGAGGTGCCAACCATTCAGCCGCCTTATGAAGAAAGGTATCCCTTTCAAATGGGACCAAGTGTGTAGAAAAACCTTCGAGAGCATTAAATCCTACTTGATGAAGCCTCCGGTTTTAGCAGCCGCTATACTTCAAAGCTGCTGATACTATATATTTCGGCACAAGAAAGTTCTGTTAGAGCGCTGTTGGCCCAAGAAAATAGTGAGAGGAAAGAAAACTCTCTTTACTACTTGAGCAGGATGATGACACTAAACGAGCTGAAGTATTCCCTAATTGAAAAGTTGTGTTTGGCGCTAGTCTTCTCAATTCAAAAGTTGAAGCACTATTTTCAAGTTCATGTTGTTCTTCTTGTTTCTAAAGCGAATTCCATTAAGTTCGTAATGTCAAAACATGCTCTTAGTAATTGACTAGCGATATGCTATCTCAAATTTCAACAATTCGAGATTTTGTACATCCTTCAAAAGGCTGTAAAAGGACAAGCATTGGCAGATTTCTTGGAAGATCACCCTATACCTAATGATTGGGAGCTAGCTGATGAACTGCCTGATAAAGGCGCAATGGTCATTGAAGTTCAGCCTCCATCAAAGATGTACTTTGATGGTGCTGCACATCGCAAAGGAGCTGGTGTAGTATTTGTCACTTTTCAATGTGAAGTTCTTCCCTACTCTTTTACGTTGACGCAACTCTTCTCTAACAACGTTGCTGAGTATCAAGCACTAATACTGGGGCTTGAAATGGCTTTCGAAATGAAGTGCTTTGAATTACGAGTATTTTGGTGACTCTCAGTTAGTGGTCAATCAACTTCTAGGTAGTTACGAGGTCAAGAAGCCTGAACTACGCCCATATCATGATTACGCTACAAAATTAATGGGGTGTCTCGGTGATGTGACTATTCAACATGTTCCAAGGAAAGAAAATAAGAAGGCTGATGCTTTAGATGCCCTAGCTTCATCGTTAACCCTTCCTGATCAAGCGCAAGTTACTGTCTGCCAAAAATGGGTAGTACCACTGCCAAATGAGGCTGAAGGTGAAGAAAATGAACTCAAGCATCTTGTCACTGTTTCTGAAGTTGAGAAAGAAGAATGGCGACAACCCATTATTGACTACTTATGCTATGGGATACTTCCAGAAAATCTGAGGAGAAGGACTGAAATCTGTCTTCGTGCACCTCGCTTCCTTTACTACAAAGATACTCTATACAGAAGGTCATTCGAGGGAGTACTCTTGCGATGCTTAGGGGAAGAAGAAGCACTCCAAGCTTTGCAAGAGGCACATTCTAGGGTATGTTGGTCACACCAGTCTAGATCAAAGCTCCACTTCCATATAAAAAGGATGTGATATTATTGGCCAATGATGGTAAAAAATTGCTTGGACTACGCTCGAAGATGCAAGGCTTATCAATTCCATGCGAATTTTATTCATCAACCTCCTGAAGTGTTGCACCCGACTGTTGCATCCTGACCGTTTGATGCTTGGGGATTGGATGTTGTTGGACCACTGCCAAGTTCCTCTAGTGGGCACCTATACATCTTGGATGCAACTGACTACTTCTCAAAATGGGCTGAAGTTGTTTCTCTTAAGGAGGTAAAGAAGGAATATGTTGCAAGTTTCATCCAAGTAAACATAATCTATCACTTTGGCATTCCTCGTTAAATAATAACGGATAATGGAAAGCCATTTGATAGGTTTATGAACAAGATTTGTGATCTATTTGGCTTCAAGCAACATAACTCTTCGATGTACAATGCTTCCGCCAATGGTCTAGGTGAGGCGTTCATCAAAACTCTATGCAACTTGTTAAAGAAAGTCGTCTCCAAATCCAAGCAATATTGGAATGACCGTATGGAAGCTCTATGGCATATAGGACGATTCACTGCATGCCAACACAAGCGACTCCTTATTCGCTCATTTATGGAGTCGAAGCTATCTTTCCACTCGAGAGTCAAATACCTTCATTATGACTGGCTATTCAAGAAGGGATCACTGATGAAGAAAATGCTCGACTTCGATTAGCAGAGTTGGAGGATCTTGATGAGAAGAGGTTGGAATCTCAATAGAGTCTTGAATGTTATCAAGCTCGATTGTCTCGCGCCTTCAATAAAAGAGTTCGCCCGAGATCCTTTCAAGTAGGAGATCAAGTCCTTGCCATAAGAAGACCCATTATTGATTCCCATAAACCTGTAGGGAAGTTCACTTTAAAATGGGATGTGCCATATGTCATACAAGAAGCTTACTCAAGCGGGGCTTACAAGATGGTTGATGCATATGGAATGAGAATCGTCCCTATCAATGGCAAGTTTTTGAAGAAGTATTATCCTTGAAGTTGCAACTCTCCTTGACACACGAGCATAAACTATGTTTCTATACTCCTGGCCCACATGAGTCTAAACTGTGTACGCCCCATAAAAAAAAGAGGTCCGCTAGGTTGAAAACCTCGAAAGAGACGACCTAGGCAAAAGTTAGGACATAAAAAAAATCATCCATTCTAAACTACAGTCTGACTTGTTCCTCTTCACCGAGGTACGTAGGCAGCTTAGAGTTTCATTTTGAGTTCAGTCGCATAATTTTAAAAGATACATAGTCCCCCAATCATTGTCCGAATTAAGTACGATGAAGTGTAATTCATTCAACCAGCACTTGAAAATCGAGCTGAGATACCATTCTTCTGTTAAACTTTGGATCCCATTTGATT
>ML320525.1:0-13421 GCA_005239505.1 Nicotiana paniculata
TAGTTATTCTTGTATTTTATTGATTATGGCTTATATATTACCGCTTAATTAATTATTGTACCCTTTTTTATGTGTTCACCTAGATGCAGTACGCACACAAGGTATTCTTTGAAATTAAATGTTAAACTAAGGTACATAATGTACACATGGTTAAAACATAATTATTTTAAATTTAAAGGCATCGAGATGGGGGAATGCACATGACCCCTCTATTATTTAAGCATATCAATCCAAGGTTCGGGTATGAACACATGGGCTAATGTTTAAAGTACGTCTAAAGTTTTTCTAGTATTTTAGAGTATTCAATTATTTTCAAATTCGAGACATCTATTTGTATAATTTATTATTACTAAAATTATTTTGTCAAATTTGCGCGAACGCATACCTCGATTTTACTTTTGAAAATCATAATTATATCACATGAATGTGTATATAATCACGATAATTTATTAATTAATACGCGCCTAAAGCAAGCTGAGATGTTCATTAAGTGATGATATCCTATGCGTTTGAGTCTGCTAGTGGAAATCTAAAGTTTAAAAAAAAATACTTGTAAGGAACAAATGGTAAGAGGAGCTAGTTTATGGATTATTATAGAAATGGATTAATTATAAAGGGGATCAACAACGTGTTATTATGGAAATGGGCGTTACATAATTTTAGCCTATAGGTCCTAAATTTCTTTCTCTTCAAGATTGAACTCATAAGCAATGTAAAAGCTCAAACCCTAAACTTACTCCTAGCAACCTTTTTTTTGTTTGCTTTCCAGATATTTACATATAGAAGAAAATATTCTTGCATAAAAGAAAAGCTAATAATTCAAACAACGTCCAATAAAGAAAATCAAACAAAATAATAGTATAGTCTCGTGTAGTCACTAAGCAATATATAGGCATGAAAATGCAATATTAGTGAAGAAGATGGAACAAATACGCAAAATTAGAAAATATATTATACACTAACTCAAATACATAAATAGGTTAAAGCAACAGAGAATTGATAACACAATGTAAACTAGAACAAAGTAGTAAAGGAACAGAAAGAATAAACCTTTATATATATATGAAGATGTATTGAATACAAAATATGAACTCGACGAGAAAACTCGAACGAGCCAGACAGGGCAGGAAGAACTTTGCAGGAACTCAACGGATCTCCAAACTCGCCGGGAAATGGCTATGGTATAGTGCGATGCGACTGATTTTTCTGTATTTTAAGGATTGTTTTGAGCTGGAATTTGGGATAGTTTTGACAATGATTTTGGGTGGTTTCGAGGCTAGAAAGCTGCTGGGTTTGATGGAGAAAATTGATGACCTTTTGCGTGACCTTAATGGTGCTTTATTGCTGATTTTTAGTGAGGGATAGTGAGCTTTTCATGGTTGTAAAAATGGTAAAAGGTACTGATTTTTGGGGAAGGATTTGCTGCCTTTTTTTTTCTCCTCCGTTCAGTTTAAATTTTTTTTTTTTCGTTCTTTTGCCTTCTTTATATAAAAAATCTTGGCAGTTTGTTCTTGTTTCCCCCATTTGGAGTGAGGCAACGTGCATTGTGTCGTGTGTGTGCATTGAGTGAGAAGTGAGAGGTTTGAGGGGAATATGATGTAGTGGGAGTGTTACTTTTTAGTATTTTTTTTTTATATTTTTAAAAAAAATAGTATTTTATATATATATATATATATATATATATATATATATATATATATATATATATATATNACATATATTTATATATATATATATATTTTTTGTAATTTTTAATTTTCTTAAATAAAATATATTAAGAGTAAGATCAATATTTAAAATATTAAGATTAGACCTAAAAGAAATATTTACACAAAAAATAATATAAAATTTGTGTGTGGTAAAAAATTAGTTATTCACAATTTGTAGCTTGCTCTTGCCATTTCTGTTGTTTAATTGCACAAAAACTGATTTTCTGTTCGTTTCTTTTCCTTTAGTCGTTGGGTTGATGGATTAATTTGTTAATGATGACGATGCATTGATAGTGGAATTACTTTAGATATTTATCAAAATGAGACGAAAGTTGGACGTTGTAATTTCCTTCAATTGATCACAAGGTTGCCGACTTCGTTGTACACATTACATTGTCTACAACCTGTGTCTACAACCTGTTATGAAATACATATTTATATAGATATATGTCCACTAATTAAATATAATTTTTACTACTTTTTTATTACGTAGATAATTCCTATTATTTCTCGTTATTATAGTTGTAACTCTTATACCTCTGTAATTTTTCCGTAATTTTTTTCATGATCTCAAATGTTTATGACATTCTTTTGTATACTTCTATGTAATATTATAAATAGAGTATGAGAAATGATATTATATACACTTGAAAAGGATTGGGAAACTTGTTTATCCTCAAAATCGGATAACAATTGAATTTATATGTGTTTTTAAGGATACGTGATCTAACTTGGTACAAAATAAGAAATCAGATTGAAATTAAAATAAATAATGAGAAAGTAAATGCAAACTACACAAGTTGAATAATACTAGCCTTGGAAGGTTAGTCATCCTTGAGCCAAAATGCTTTTATCGATGTCGGAAGAGGATAACAAGATAATAAGAACTAGAAATAACAATATATTGCCTTGGGATGCGTGTTACAATGTGCTTTACAAGTAATCAGACTCCCCTTTATATAGTAGGGGAATCCTACTTTAGGTACAATTCTATAAAAGGTAAAAATCTCCTGATTTGCCGATTTATTGGTTCTTCCCGCTGAAATATCCGATCGGTTACGGACATTTCAGCCTTCCGTTATTTCGGTCTTCTGTTGTTTCGTATAGGCAATGTTTCCTTGAGTTTATTCGGGGTCAGGGTCGATTTCGGGATCAGGGGATCAATGTACTTGAAGACGGACACTCCGACCTCGTGTTCTGGTTCGATGAGACTCGGAGTCGATCTTCAACCCTTCGCATCCCGAGCCCGATCTGTTGTGCAACAGTCGAGCCCGATTTCGACCATATACAAAATACTTGATGAAATAATAAAGTTTTCTTTTTCCTCTCTTTATCTCTTGTCTATTTTCTTATTTTATATCGTTACTTTGAGCTTAGTTTTTTAACACATCTATGTGCTCTTGTCCATTTTTCTTTTCTTGGTTGTTCTTTTTTATTTTTACATAGATAATAATATCGAGATCTCAGTCCAATAACTGATCTATATAATTATTGAAGTTCGATAAGAATAATTTTCATGATAAACGAAACAAAATATTGCACTTCGCGCGTCGTATATGCTTTTTAGCGTCTCAAAAGAGACGGATGAAAAATTAAATGAGTAAATGAGCAGTATCCTTTTAACAATAATTTTTTTGTGAAAATAAGTGCATACTAGAGAAAAATAAATGTATAGATTTCAAAAAATATATCCGTACACGGCTAAAATCGGAGAGCCCGATTTTACGATCATTACGACGCTCAGAAGGCTCGAAGGTTCGAGTTTTGGCGTCAAGGGGGCATATCAAAGGTCCTCAACCTCGAGGCAGTACAAATCGAAGATCAACATGGAAAGGCGGGAAATCTCCAAAGGGCACGTGGTTAAAGTTGACAAAATACACAAAATAGTATAAGTCCGTACCGTGGCATTAAATGGCTATACCAGCCATCTCTCTTTGCATTAATTACACATGTACTATGTTGGGGTTCCCCCTCATATATAAAGGGGACCCCTGTCACTTTGTAACACACAGGACATTGAATATAAGAACAAGAACATCCTCTGCTCTCTAAACAAAAATATTCTCTATAATTAGTTCATTGATGCACGACCCGATTTTTCCTCCGAAGACATCGTGACGACACCTATTATCTACGACTAGGTAATCCTCATTGCGGAAACACATATTAAATGGAAGCAATAAAATAAAGACGAAATAAGTGAGTCTACAATGAAAACATCGCCACTTGACGCATACAAAATACAACTTTCCCAAAACCCGGAATATCACTTTAGTCACCTGTCTCAAAATAGCTCTATACAACGTAAGAAATTTACATGAAAAATCTATCTAAGTTTGGAGTAGAAGGTGACTCGAAGGACTTTGCGGACGCGGCAGAATTACCTTTCAGTCTCCTAGAAGCTGCTGCTCGGATCCCTAGCCACGAAACTGAGCGCTGGTACCTGGTCTGCACAGAAAAAACATGTGCAGGAGAGGGCACGAGTACACCACAAATTGGTACCCAGTAAGTGCCAAGCCTAACCTCAGTCGAGTAGTGAAGAGGCCAGGTTAAGGCTTTACTGGATTTTTTTTTTATAGTAAAACAGTAAAAAAATGTGAACAGAGAGATATAATAAGCTAAGGGAAATCAGTAGGAACAATGAACTAAAAGAAATTAATAACAGGGAGCCCTCGGCTAAGCACAGCATATATCACAGTAACAAGTAAGGCTGGCAGGTGGGTCGGGCTTGACCCGGGACCAGACCGGGCCCGCGGCCCATGTGGGCTAAACGGGCTGGCCCGTGGCGGGTCTGGTCTTGGCGGGCCTCAGAGCCTATATAGGGTGGGCCTTTGGTTTGGAACCGTGAGCCCGAGACCGTTTAGCCCGGGATCGGCAGGCGGCTTGGGCCGGTTCAACCAGGCCCAACGACTTTTTTTAAGAAAAAAAAATTAATTTAAAAAATAGCCATCGGTCAGAATTTTAAAATCTAGCCGTTGGCCCTTTAATTTAGCCGTTTGGCATTTTTAAAAATAGTCATTTGCCCCCAAACTTTGTTTTGACCCCAAACTTTTTATAATTACACTTTTTTCGTATTCTCAACTATAAATACCCCCTCATTCTTTCATTTTTACTCACAAAATCATCAATCTCTCTCTAATTTTCTTCTATAATTGCTTACTTCATTATTTCAATTTGTGAAAATTTGTGAAGTTGGTGAATTGAAGTATTCAAGTCTTCAACATTATACAATTTTCAAGAAGTTGTTCGTCAATTCGGTAAACTCGTTCCAACTCATAAGTTTTAATATTATAGTTTTGTTTGTTTTAGTTTGTATAATTATAATTAATNGTTTGAAAAAATTATTTGGTGGTAAGGGAAAGGGAAAATCTAAAATCGGTGAATCTAGTGGCCAAGCTACTACTTCTGCCCCGGCTCCCCAACCCGGACCTGTTACCCGTCCTCCTCCACCTATTATTCTTGATAGTGATAAGGCTTGTTTTCAATTTATCGATAGTCAATTTATACATGATCTCACACCAGGTTCACAATTAAATGATGAATATATGAATGATCTTTATGGTAATCCAACTATCGATGAAAATGATGAGGAAAATGTTAATTTAGATGAAACGCAACCGGATTTAGATGATACACCTACTAGTCATGTTGCTAACCAAACTGATAATAATCCAAATGATGCCCCGACTGACCCTCCTGTAGTAAACCCTACTTTTAATAGAAAACCTTCTAAACGGTCCGAATCATCTCTTGTTTGGCACTTTTTTACTCAACTAAGAGATCAAAATAAGGCTAACTGTAAAACTTGTGAGCTCTTGATGTCTCATAAATTTACTGGAGACCGTGGAAGTACGGGTAGTTTGACCAGACACATAATGAAACACCCTAATGATAAAGCTAGATTACTTCAAATGAAAGCTAGGCAAGAGGGGACAAGTGTAGGTACTCAGGTTAACCCTAGTACCGGTTCAAATCTAGTTCAACCGGGAATTAACACTGTTATCAGTGAAATTTTGTATTACGATCCAAATAAAGATCGTGAAGAATTGGCAAAAATGGTTACTATTATGTGCTTACCATATAGTTTTCCCTATAACTCTCACTTTGTCCATTATATTAGAAGAATTGTTAATCCTACTTATAAATGATGGCCTAGCACAACCGTAAAGGCTGATATTTATAAATATAAACATGAAAATGAACAATATTTGCGCTATTTATTTACTCATACTAGTAATCGCGTTTCTATTACTACTGATATTGGTAGAAGTGGTAATGACTGTGATTATCTTACTATTATCACTCATTGGATTGATGAGGAATGGATAATGCAAAAGCGCATTATTGCTTATAGAATAATTAATTCAAGTCACACAGAGTTTATTGCTAAGACAGTTGCAGATATTTGTAGATATTTTTGCATTAGAGATAAAATAATATCAGTTTCAATGGATAATGCTTCTAGTAACACTAATGCTATAGGCTTTCTTATAACTACACTAAGTCCTGCATTTAGTAATATTTTTCATGTTAGATGTATTTTTCATATTTACCATTTAATCGTCGGTGATGGTCTGAAAACTTTAAATGCTGAAATTGCAAAGGTTAAATTCGCTCTTCATTGGCTTTTTTGTTCAAACCGTAGAAGTAGAGTTAGAGAATATTATAAAAAATGTGCTGAATTTGGTCTTAGATAAAGAAAGGTTCCTAAACCTTGTCCGACTAGATGAAATTACTTGTATGAAAGTTTAGTTGTTGCATATGAATATAGAAACTCAATAAGCGCAACGTATAATGCTCGTGTTGGTGGTGATGATGATGATGATGATGATGATGATGNGCACTTGCAGAATTATTTACTCAATATTTCAGAGGGTGGGATAGCTTACCAACGTGCTATTGATGATATGAAAGATAAGTTTGAAAAATATTTTTTCCCTATCCCCCCTCTTTATGGTGTTGCAGCAATGTTAAATCCTACCATGAAATTAGGAGGTCCTCACTATTGGTATACCCAAATTTATAATACTTTACCACTTTCACCTGAGGAATATGCTACACTTAAAGATGAAAAGCCTCAATTAAAATAAATGCTCAAACAATTTATAATGCTTATCAAGTTGCATTAGATCATGCTAGACCAAATGTTCCAACTCCTACCTCATCTAGCTCGCAGTCATCTAAAAGATCTGCGGGACTAAAAGCACTTAGTTCTTGGAGGGGTTCAGGGGTTCTCAAGGTGATAATATTGGTGATAGTTCACAACTAAATGATCTTCAAGTTTATTTGTCGCAGAGACTTGAAACAGAGAATCCCGACGGCACCTTCAATATTTTGGAATGGTGAAAGGACAAATAAAAACACTATCCGGTTCTTTCAAGGATGACTCGAGATATTTTAAGTATTCAAGCTTGAACAGTGGCATCGGAGAGCGCTTTCAGTCAAGCGAGACTTCAAATCGGTGATCATAGAGCGTCTATGAGGGAGAGCTTGAAAAAATCAGTACTCTGCAGAGATTAGATCCGTTCGGAAAGAAGAAATTTTGGACTTGCTGAATCACAACTGGAGATAGACGAAGCTTATGAAGAAATGCTAGCGGAACTTGCGTAGGATGCTGCTTCGCCCGGAAGCGGTGATGAACAAGCTTCTTTTCTGCCACCACCAACAGAAATTCCTCCGAACCTTGAAGGATTTATCAAATTTGTTAGAGATAATATGTAGGTTAATATGTAACCTGTATTTTGGCACATCTTGATTAGTTTTTTTCCTTTTAATGGTGGTAATAGTACCTTGTTGTGCTCATTCCATTAGGGGGAAGAAGACTAAGAAAGATATTGTCATTTTTTAAAATGTCGTATTAATAAAAACTATAAGGCATTTCCTTGAATAAAAAAATAGCCCGGATCGTTTAGGCCCGTGGGCCTGGCCCACTTAGCTCTAGCCCATGTGGACTTAGGCCCATAGTGGGTCGGTTCCACCCATTAGGACCGTTTGGCCTGGGCCCGCCAGAACCCGAGCCCGTTTAGCCCGACCCGTTTGGTCCGGTCCCGGGTCCGGGCCCAGCCCATATTACAGCCTTAGTAACAAGTATGCAATGTAGTACAGGGGGAAAGCTCTCGGAATCTCGTCTGTAGTCCCAATTTAAATATGCAATGCAGTACAGGGGGAAAGCTCCCAGAATCTCGTCCGTAGTCCCAATTTAAATATGCTATGCAGTACAGGGGGAAAGCTCCCGGAATCTCGTCTGTAGTCCCAATTTAAATATGCTATGCAGTACAGGGGGAAAGCTCCTGGAATCTCGTCTGTAGTCCCAATTTAAATATGCAATGTAGTACAAGGGGGACAGCTCTCGAAATCTCGTCCGTAGTCCCAATTTAAATATGCAATGCAGTACATATACCGAATACAATTTTTATTTAAAACAGTTCAGGAAAACTCATAGGCAAAAATATGGATAAAACTACCTAAACATGGTACACACAGTAATAACTAGGAAGAATTCAAGTAAAACAGGTAGGCATGCTATCTCCTAACCTAAACTACGTATTCGATACATGAATCAGTGAAATAGGAGTGAAATGATTTAAGTCAGGGAGGGTGAAATGGAGTTTTAGCAACAATGGCCCGTGTACGTACTCGTCACCTCACGCACACAGCGCCCAAACAACATAAAACAGTATTAAAATAGCCTAGGGGAAGTTCCCAACACAAAGTTAGGCAAGCCACTTATCTCGACTGCGCTACTCAGCTCAAAACCACGCTATTGCCACGAGTATCCGACTCCGAATGGCCCAATTCTATTCAATTCGATTGCATAATGTAAATATCACTTTAATGAATCGAAATAGCTAATAAGTTCGAGGCTAATACGCGAATTAGGAAAATCGCCCAACAAGTCCCCCGGGCTCACGTCAGCGAATCGAGTGAAAATTACAAATTTAGAACACCCATTCACTCACGAACTCACTCAAACAAGAATCATCGAAAACCGACGACAAAAATCCTATTAAATTCTCGGATTTTTTAATTGGGGAAATTTCTTCCCATTTGCATGATTTTTCACCTAAATTCCTTGATTGCATGGAAGAAATTGCTATAGATTAATGATATACAAAATAAATAAGGTTAGGAATTGTTACCTATGAAGCTTTTCCTCAAAACCCACTCCAAATCGCCCACACCCGAGCTCCAAATTATTTTTTAGAAGATATGAAATCCATGCCCTCGAATTTGATATAAACTGCCCAGCGATTTCCGCACATGCGCCCCTTGGACGCACCTGCGAAAAATCCATCGCAGGTGCGAAAACCCACTAAAAGGCCTGGGGCCACACTTGCGGTCACTGGGCCGCATCTGCGGCTCCGCACCTGCGGAACCCCAACCGCACCTGTGAGAACTGGTTGACTTGACCAAGTCCTCACCTGCGATCTCCTCTTTCATACCTGCGTGTCCGCACCTGCGGAAAATCCATCGTAGGTGCGAGACACCAGAACCAGCAATGGTTCAGCTGTTACCAAGTTCCAAAAATCACCCATTGAGCATCCGAACCATCCCCGAGGCCCCCGGGACCTCAATCGAACTTACCAACCAGTCCTAATACCTTATCCAAACTTAGTCGAGCCTCCAAAACACATCACATAACATCAAAATCACCAATTATACATGGACTCAAGCCTAAGAACTTGTGAAATTTCCAAAATCTACAACCGATGCCGAAACACATGAAAAGGTCCGAATGACCTCAAATTTTACACACAGGTGAAAAATGACATAACGGACCTGCAGCCACTCTCGGAATTCCATTCCGAGCCCGATATCAGAATTTCACCTATCTGCCGAAATCGCCGAATTTCTAACTTTCGCCAATTCAAGCCTAAATCTACTACAGACCTCGAAAGCACATTCCGGACACGCTCTTAACTCCGAAATCACCCAACGAAGCTAACGGAGTCGATGGAATCCCATTGCGGACCCATCTTCCCACAGTTCCAACTGCAGTCCGATTTCTAAGGCTTGAACTTACATATAAGGACTATGTGTCCAAAAAATCTCCGAATTTCACTATTCCACGTTCCGACAAGTACCAAAAGCAGAAATAGAAATGGGGAAAGCAGTTATTAGAGGATCGGGGCGCTAACTCTCAAAACGACCTACCGAGTCGTTACATTCTCCCCCTCTTAAGAAAATAGTTCGTCCTCGAACGAGTATAGAGACATACTTAAAGCTGTGAAAAGTTAAAGGTACTGACTGCGCATCACCTGCTCGGTCTCCCAAGTCGCCTCCTCGACCGGTTGACCCATCCACTGAACCTTTACTGACGCAATATCCTTTGACCTGAGCTTTCTGACCTGTCTATCCAATATAGCTACTGGTTCCTCAACATATGATAAATCATTGTCCAACTGGACTGAACTGAAATCCAAAACATGAGTGTCACCCTGATACTTCCAGAGCATGGAGACGTAGAATACTGGATGAACTCCTGCTAGGTTGGGAGGCAGGGCTAGCTCATAAGAAACCTCCCCAACACGTCGCAACACCTCAAAAGGGACAATAAATCTCGGACTCAGCTTTCCCTTCTTCCTGAACCTCATGACGCCCTAGCAAAACCTGATCACCAGCCATAAATGCCAAATCACGAGTTCCGATCTGCATAACTCTTATGCCTGGACTAAGCTGCACGAAGTCTCTCCTGAATCACCTTCACCTTGTCCAGGGAATCCTGGACCAAACAATCGGGCCTCACCGGGCTTAAGCCATCCCACTGGGGACCGACACCGTCTACCGTACAAAGTCTCATATGGGGCCATCTGAATGTTGGACTGGTAGATGTTATTATAAGAAAAATCTGCAAGTGGCAAGTATCGGTCCCATGACCCTCCAAAATCCATCACACAGGCACGGAGCATATCCTCAAGAATCTGAATCATGCGCTCGGACTGCCCGTCTGTCTGAGGGTGAAAGGTTGTACTCAACTCTACCCTGGTGCCTAGCTCTTGCTGAATGACTTACCAGAATCGTGAAGTGAATTATGTACCTCTGTCCGAAATGATAGATACTGGAATACCGTGGAGGCGAATAATCTCCCTGATATAAATCTCCGCCAACCTCTCGGAGGAGGATGTAGTCAACGTCAGAATGAAATGGGTTGACTTGGTCAGCCGATCCACAATCACCCAAATAACATCAAACTTCTTCAAAGTCCGAGGAAGTCCAACTACGAAGTCCATGGTGATCCGCTCCCACTTCCACTCTGGAAGCTCAATCTGCTGAAGTAACCCTCCCGGTCTCTAGTGCTCATATTTGACTTGCT
Organism: Nicotiana paniculata; assembly: GCA_005239505.1. Classification (NCBI taxonomy): domain Eukaryota; kingdom Viridiplantae; phylum Streptophyta; class Magnoliopsida; order Solanales; family Solanaceae; genus Nicotiana; species Nicotiana paniculata. Next base: position 11,023 of record ML320525.1, read on the forward strand.
GACAGTTGAGACACTTGGCCACAAGCTCCACTATATTCTTTTTCATCCTTCTCCACCAATAGTGTTGTCTCAGATCCTGGTACATCTTCGCGGTGCCAGTATGAATGGAATACCGCGAGCTATGGGCCTTCTCAAGAATCAACTCCCGAAGCCCATCCACATTGGGCACACAGATCCGACCCTGCATCCTCATCACGTCGTCATCTCCTATAGTCACATCCCTAGCTTCACCTGGCCGAACCATGTCCTGAGAACGAGACGGTGGGGATCATCATACTGGCGCTCTCGAATGCAGTCGCAAAGAGAAGACCGAGCCACCACACAAGCTAAAACCCGGCAAGGCTCTGAAAGATTCAACCTCACGAACTGATTGGCTAAGGACTGAATATCTAAGGCTAAGGGCCTCTCAACTTCCAGAAGATATGCCATACTCCCCAAAATCTCCGCCCGGCGACTCAAGGCGACTCAAGGCGTCGGCCACCACATTGGCCTTCCCCGGGTGGTATAATATAGTGATGTCATAGTCCATTAGCAACTCCAACCATCTCCGCTGGCGCAAATTGAGGTCCTTATGCTTGAATATATGCTGCAAACTCCGGTGATCAGTGAAAATCTCACAGGGAACACCGTATAAATAATGACACCATATCTTCAGGGAGTGAACAATCGCTGTCAACTCGAGGTCATGAACCAGATATTTCTTCTCATACACCTTCAACTATCCGGACGCGTAGGCAATCAACCTACCATCCTGCATCAACACCGCTTTGAGGCCAATCCTCGAAGCATCACAATAGACTGTATAGGACCCTGAACCCGAAGGCAATACCAACATCGGAGCTGAAGTCAGGGCTGTCTTGAGCTTCTGAAAGCTCTTCTCACACTCCTCAGTCCACCTGAACGAAGCACCCTTTTGAGTCAACCTGGTCATCGGTGCAACAATGGATGAAAAACGCTCCACAAAACGGCGATAGTACCCAGCCAAACCAAGGAAACTGCAGATCTTCATAGATGATGACGGTCTAGGCCAACTCTGCACCGCCTCCACCTTCTTCGGATCTAATTTGATCCCATCCCAAGACACTATGTGGCCCAAGAATGCCACTGAATCAAGCCAGAACTCGCATTTAGAGAATTTTGCATACAATCTCTTCTCCCTCAAAGTCTGAAGCACAGTCCTCAAGTGCTGCTCATGATCTTCCCGTGATCGGGAATACACCAGAATGTCGTCAATAAACACAATGACGAAACAATCAAGATAAAGTCGGAACACATTGCGCATCAAATGCATAAAATCTGTTGAGGCATTGGTCAGCCCAAATGACATAACAAGAAACTCATAGTGGCCATATCTGGTCCTGAAGGCAGTCTTCGGGATATCCGGATCCCGAATCTTCAACTAATGATAACCAGAACGCAAGTCAATCTTGGAGAATACCCTAGAACCCTTTAGCTGGTCGAATAAAATATCAATGCGAGGCAAAGGATACCTGTTCTTCATGGTGACCTTGTTCAACTGCCGGTAATCAATACACATACGCATAGAACCATCCTTTTTCTTCACAAATAATACTGGAGCACCCCAAGGTGATACACTGGGTCTGATGAAACCCTTATCAAGAAACTCATGTAACTGCTCCTTCAACTTAGGAGGAGCCATACGGTAAGGAGGGATAGAAATGGACTGAGTGCCCGGCAACAAATCAATGCCGAAATCAATATCTCTATCGGGCGGCATACCCAGAAGATCAGCTGGGAATACATCAGGAAAGTCCCTCACTACTAGAATTGACTCAACTGGAGGGGTATCAATACTGACATCTCTCACATAGGCCAAGTACGCATCACACCCCTTCTCAACCATCCGCTGAGCCTTAAGGAATGAAATGACCCTGCGGGGAGTATACTCTAAGGTACCTCTCCACTCAAATCTCGACAAGCCTGGGATAGCTAGCATCACCGTCTTAGCGTGACAATCAAGAATATCATAATGGGGAGTCAACCAGTCCATGCCCAAGATACCATCAAAATCTACCATGCTGAGTAATAATAAATCAGCCCTTGTCTCTAAACCACTAAGAGAAATCAAACACGACCGATATACGCGATCCACAACTAGAGAGTCTCCCACAGAAGTAGATACATAGACAAGGGAACTCAAAGAATCCCGAGATATCCCCAGATGTGGAGCAAAATAATAGTACACATATGAATACGTAGAGCCTGGATCAAATAATACTGATGCATCCCTATGGCAGACAGGGACAATACCTGTGATGACTGAGTCTGAAGAAACAACCTCGGAACGGGCTGGAAAGGCATAGTATTTGGCCTGGCCTCCTGATGTGTGGCTAGAATTCGTGATTTTAAGCATTATATACCTCGCATTTTATGTGCTT